>PVLC010002266.1:70041-118632 GCA_004027655.1 Graphiurus murinus | reverse complement strand
GGCGCACGCTTGTAATCCCAGCATTCGGGAGGCTGAGACCAGAGGATCCGGGTTCGCGGCCAGCCTCAGCTACCTAGTGAGGCACTCTGCAACTTGGTGAGACTCGGTTTCAAAAATAAAGAATAAAAAATAGGGCTGGGGGTGTAACTCGGAGGTAGAATGCCCCTGAGTTCAATCCCCAGTACCGCAAAAAAAAAAAGTTAATCAATTATAATAATGATATCAATAATTTCTTTGTAAGATTTCACCAAGAATCTTCTATCTAGATAAAACACGACTGGCTCTGTAGGTCAGGTTTAAAATCCCTTTGGTTTCTTACTTTCACTTCTACCTAAAAAGAGCATCCCAATTCACAAATTTAAGTTGTTGGTAATAGCAGCAAGTATTTGGTGGCTTTGGAAGATAGTTTTGGATATTTTTATTCAAACAGAACATTAACCTAGAAATTGTGGAATGATTTCTCACTTAGACGACTTTCACCACTTGAAGATGATAAGCATTTCACACTTAAAAGCTGAAAGGTTGAAATGTTTCAACTTGGAAGATAGTAAAAAATGGATCTAATATTTTCTTTGGTTGTAGCCAGCTCAGAAAGGTATTTTTCACATTTCATTACAGCATGAGGATGTAGTTTTTAAATATGCCACTTTTTTCCCTCTGATAAGGGAAGAAAATCACCAAGTCAAACTCCTGTTGATTGAAGCATTTGTACCTCATTTAAGTCATCCAAAGAAATCCTGATATCATAAAATGGTAATATTTAAGCACTGAAATGATAAGCTCAGGCTGTTCAAAATACAGAATATATTGCCTAGATATACCTCTTGAGCAATTCATTTGAATTCATACAGATGATCTTTTCTGGTATTATCACTGCCCTGAAGAAATGCTTTATGTTTCACTGTCAAAAAATTGGGGAGAATATCTTTTCCCTCCATAGTTCTCATAAATCAGTGTGGAAAGATAGACTTGTTCCTCACAGCCCATTTCTTCACTTAGCATCATGAAAAGATGAACACTCCAGAGGGGCTGTGTTATCAGAAGCACAATCTTGACTCTTTGCATCAACATGGAGTCAGAATCACTAGGGACTTTATTGACCACCAGTGTTTCCAATGCAACTAAGTACGAACTGACATTCAGCTCCATCTTTTATTCATGCAGCTGAAGCATCCTTACTAGTTGAATGCACAGCTGCTGCTGTGTCAATGTTGATTTCAGCTCGATTTTTTCCTTGTCTTTATTAAATATCAAAAAGTGATCTTTAAGTAAGTGAATGCTATCATCTCTTGAAGGCTGGCTTTTCAGTGACAAATGGAATAAAAGTTCAGTAGCACTTCTCTGGCATATGTGTATCAGATATTCCAAATAAAATTATGCCCCGGCATGTTAAAATATTAGAAATTGTTCTTCCACTGTGTAATCTAATGATATTATGCAACATATAATAGTGATAATGGAATTGTGCCAAAATGCATGCTGAGTTTTTTCTTTTTGTACTGGAGGTTGAACTCAGGGGCATTCTACATCTGAGCTACACCTCCAGCCTTATTTTATCTTTTTATTTGGAAACAGGGTCTCACTAAGTTGCTGAGGGTCTCACTAAATTGCCAAGGCTAACCTCAAACCTATGATTCTCCTGTCTCAGCCTCCCAAGTACAGGGATTACAGGTATGCACCTCCATACCCAGATGAATTTTTTCTTAATGTAATAGTTGCCATAAACTTTGTAGTGAGTTATAAATTCTTAGAAATAGTGTTATAATGACTACATATATTCTCAGCAGTGCAATTTTGTTTGATACCATGGTAGTTTGGACCTCTTATCTCCTGTTAAAAACAATATTTATAACTTCTTTTATGGAAACATATGACTGATGACCAGAGATATCTCTGTGCTTGTATGAAAATGTCATGAAGCCTATGGTGGCACGTTGGAATAAAATTTCATCATACACTATGATCTCCACCAAATCAAAGTTATTATTCATATATACATTGTTTTAATTCTTTACTAATTTCTGGAGGGCTTTTGGCCTGGTATTTATTCATTTATTATTATGACTATTCTTATTATTTTTTGCGTGTGTGTGGTACTAGGGATGGAACCTGGGGGCATTCTACCTCTGAGCTACACCTCTAGCCCTATTTTATTTCCTATTTTCAAACAGGGTCTAAGTTGTGGAGGGCCTTGCTAAGGCTGGCCACGAACCTGCGATCCTCTTGAAGTCTCAGCCTCCCAAGTACTGAGATTACAGGAGTACACCACCACATCCATCCCCAGCCCTTTTATATTTTATTTTGAAACAGGGTCTCACTAAATTGCTGAGAGTCTTGCTAAGTTGTTGAGACTGGCTTCAAACCTGCAATCCTCCTGTCTCAGCCTCCCAAGTGCTGATATTTCAGATGTGGTCCACTGGAACCTGGTTTGCCTGCTATTTTAAATCATCATATATGCACATTTACTTGTTCCAGTGCATATATCTTCACATTCTATACTTACCCCAAAGGCAAGTTCATTATGTTTTCAGTGTTCCTTCAGTTGCTATCAATGTTAATCACTGCACTTATACTTGAATGAACCACTTTTGAACCACTGATACATTTTGGGAATTGGGATTAATAAGAAAGTGCAAAAGAAGCCAGGTGTGGTGGCGCACACTTGTAATCCCAGCATTCGGGAGGCTGAGACCGGAGGATCCAGGTTCGCGGCCAGCCTCAGCTACCTAGTGAGGCACTCCACAACTTAGTGAGACTCGGTTTCAAAATAAAGAATAAAAAATAGGACTGGGGGTAAAGCTCGGAGGTAGAATGCCCCCTGAGTTCAATCCCCAGTACCGCAAAAAAAAAAAAGTGCAAAAGATAGTAACCATAAAATACACGAATTTAATAATATAACCAATGACAAGAGTAAATGACATGAGACAAATGGCAGCTAAGTGTTAGCTAAGATGAACTAGTCATAACCATGAGCTCGCATACATATTCCTTTGTGGTGAGAGCATTTCAAATATATTCTTTTAGCAACTTTGAAATATACAACATATTTTTATTGTCTGAAGTCACCATGTTGTGCAACAAATGACCAGAACTTTTTCCTCCTGTCTAATTGAAACTTTGTACCCTTGGAACAACACTTCTCTTGGTCCCAACCCATTCTAGTCTCTTCTTTAATATATTTGGATTCCCCATGAAAGTGAGGCCATGTAATACTTGTCTTTCTGTGTCTGGTTTATTTCACTTAACATTAAATCATTTAGATGCAACCATGTTGTTGCAAATGACAGAATTTCTTTCTTTTTCAAGGATGAATAGTTGTCCATTGTGAATATATAGCATATTTCCTTTATCCATTCATCTATTGATGGACACTTAGATCATGTCCATTTCTTAGCCATTGTGACTAGTGCTGCAATGAACATAGGAGCACAGGTGTCTCTTCAATATTCTGATTTCAATTCCTTTGGCTAGAACTATATGCACAACCACACCTATTAATGCCACATTGAGATTTCTAGAAAAAAAATCATAGTTACTCAGGTAACCCGGTGATTATGTCCCATAGACTCTGGCCTAGAATGTAAATACATTCTATTACCTGAAATAAAACCATTATATACGTCAGCAAACTGAATCTTAGAGAGGTGAAATGGCTTGACCTAAGTTTCACAAGTCTGCATGAAACTCAAGTTGGGTAATTAGTGACCTCACTATAATAGTATTCGGCCCACAGGATAAGTATCATCTCCTTTGGCATCAATGAGGAGTGATGGAAAGAGATGAAGGTATAAGGTATAAGAAGCCTGGCAGGGGAGTCAGTAATGGCAGAGGTAGCTGTATTCATGTAGGTGAAGGTCAAACCCAGGGCCACACATATGCTAAGCAAGTGCTCTACCACTGTACTCTACCCGCAGCATGACAGAAGATTTTGGACACTTAGTTAAACATCTCTTTGCAGTGCCTTGGCATTGGCTGTATGCCTAAATAAAGCTGGCAAAAAGAGCTCAAGAGATTCAAGAATCCTTCATAGCAGCATTAGGATTGGATGCTGAATAGTTGGTTGAGAATGCTTTCAGGACTGTTATGCAGCTGGCATGCACTGTGATTAAAAATGTGGAGTTAGCCAGGTATAATGGCTCATACCTGTAGTTCCAGTACTTGGGAGGCTGAGACAAGAGGACCACAGATTCAAGGCTAGCCTCAGCAATTTAGCGAGGCCCTAAGCAACTTAGTGAGACCCCGTATCAATAAAAAAAAAAAAAATAGAGCCGGGCATGGTGGTGCACGCTTGTAATCCCAGTACTTGGGAGGCTGAGACTGGAGGATCCAGGTTCGGGGCCTGCCTCAGCTACTTAGTGAGGCCCTCTGCAACTTAGTGAGACCCTGTTTCCAAATAAAGAATAAAAAATAGGACTGGGGGTATTAGCTCAGAGGTAGACTGCCCCTGGGTTCAATCCCCAGTACTGCAATAAATAAATAAATAAATAAATAAATAAATAAATAAAAATAAAAAATAAAAAGTGCTGGGAGTATAGCTCAGAGGTAGAATGTCTCTGGGTTCAATCACTAGTACCAAAAAAATTGTAATCAAAATGAAAATTCCAATGACAGTAACACATTACGCTTCTATCAGTATCAGTGTCTAACTGTAGATCAATTACTTAGATCTTTTTCCAAGTAAATTATAGGTGAGAATAAATTTTGATAGGTTGGAGTAGGGAAGACAGGGATAGAGAATAGAGTTAGGGAAATCATCTAGGAAGTTCTGAAACAATACCAATGTCCAATGTCTTCCTAGATCATCAATTTTATTATTTCCTCCCCTTTGGTACTACGGATTGAACCCAGGAAGGTTCTACATCTGAGTTACATTCCCAGCCATTTTTATTATTTTTACTTTGAAAAAGGAGGCTGGGTGTGGTGTTGCATGCTTTTAATGCCAGTACTTGGGAGGTTCAGACAGAAGGATTTCAGGTTCGCGGCCAGCGTCAGCTACTTAGTGAGGCCCTCCACAACTTAGTGAGACCCTGTTTCCAAATAAAAAGTAAAAAATAGGGCTAGGGGTGTAGCTCAGAGGTAGAATGCCCCTGGGCTAACCTCCAGTACTGCAAAAATAAGTAAATAAATAAATAAATAAATAATGAAAAAGGGTCTCAATAAGTTGTTGAGGCTGACCTCAAACTTGCAATCCTCCTATAAGAGCCTCCCAAGTACTGGGATTACTGGTGGGTGTCATTGCACCCAGCTCTCTAGGAAAGCTCTCATTGACTTTTTAAAAATCCTGGATAGTCATTACATCAATGCAAGTAATTTCATGTATGAACAAAAGGAAGGGAGTGAAGTAGGGTAGGAACTGAAAGGAAACATAACGAATGCTGCAAGCATGTATGTATTTATTACTTTTAACCTCACTATGATGTATAATTATAATTAACCAATAAAAAAACTGGAAGAAAAACAAACAAACAAACAAACAAATACAACCCTGGATTTTCCATTAAGCAATTAGGTTAGAACTACATACCTCCTGCCTACTTTGCTTCATGTTGAGGTGGAGGCAGGCAGATCCTGGGCACCTGACAGATCCACTGAAGGGATGGACACTGGCAACAGAGATGCTGGGAAGAAAAAAAGAACACTAATCAAAGGGAAGATAGAAGAGGGCCTGTAATAAGACTGGTTGAAATTTTAGCTCAAATTGTATTCAAATTATTTAGTTCAGATGGGATACATATGGTCTCTTTCAACGTCCTGGAGCAGTTTGTAAATATGTCAGTTTTTAAGGGGTTTCCAGGGGGAACTAGCTAAGAAATTTAGCAGCAACCTCAGCAATGTATGTAAGCAACTCCCTGCTTGAGGCATTCTTGTGGACAGATGGAATGCAGAGTGAACTCCAATAAGGAAGGACGACACACACACACACACACACACACACACACACACACACACTGTCCAAACAAAATTGCTACAAAACTTTGTATGACTGGAGTAAACTTGATACATGGGGTATTTTGTCTTTTACTCATGGAAAGGAAGAAGAGAGATGTTAGAGGAAAGAGATCATCACTAGGTTTTCTCTCTTCTACCCCCTTGCCTCTACTTCAGGCGTTCATTCTGGCTAAGAGAGGGAGAGATAGAAGAATTGTGTCTGATACCTGACATGAAGGCTAAAGAGACTTTGATGTCAAAAAAGAGGTGTGGGCTTGCCTGCCAGGAAAGGCTTTCCTTTCCAAAGTATGACAAGAAAAATGAATTAAGGATAAGAGAAAGGGAACAAAGATATTTGACTCTATCTAATGCTTTGCTTTAAAAGTTGTCCTAATGGGCCGGGCATGGTAGCACATGCCTGTAATGCCAGTACTTCGGAGTCTAACAAAGGAGGATCACTATTTTAAGGACAAGCCTCGGTAACTTCAGAGTGACCCTCGGCAACCTAGTGAGACCTTGTTTCAAAAATAAAAATAAAAAGGACTGGGGGTTTAGCTCGGAGGTAAAGGAAACAGTTCAAATAATGTTATGTTCATATATGAAGGTATCACTACCGATCTCACTAATGTATGGGGAGGGGTGGAGAGTCGGGTAGTTTGCAGAGAGAAACACACCAAGTGTTATGTGCATGTCTGTCTATATCACTTTGAAACTCACTATGATGTATAATTACAATGCACCAATAAAAGTATTTTTAAAAGTTGCCATAGCCTGACAAAGCGGCATGTGCTTGTACTCCCAGCTTCTTTGGACCCGAGGCAGGAGGATCATTTGATCCCAGGAGCTCAAGGCCAGCCTGTGAAAACACAGTGAGGCCCCATTAAAAAAAGTTGTCCTAAAGTATCAACTTTTAAAAGGAAATATTTGTTTAAAGCACTCTTAAGATAAGCCATCTGTTTGATATAAGGAGTTGGGGCCACAAATTGTGCCTTTAAATCTTATGAGCCTGAGTTCAGAATTCCCAAGTGACTCTCCAAAACCCACATGCCTTTCTTCTTATTCTTTGACACTGTGCGCTGACCACCCTCTTTCCCAGACTAGCCTCCCCAAGTGGAGAGAGAGCTCCTAAGGAAGCATGAGGTAGTGAAAAATCCTGCGAGATCTGAGCACCAAACACACCTGGCTTCCAATCCCAGCTCTATTTCCATGGGCTGTGTGATCTTGGGCTAGGTATGCTGCCTTTCTGACCTGAATTTTTCTTAATTGGAAAATGAGAAAATAATTGTGCCCACTTATTTTTTTTAGGATTAAATAATATGAGCATACTAAGAATGTACTGGAGGCTTTTATAACTATAATACCAGGCATTGAGCTGTATTTCCTCTTTGTACTTTTCAGTACTGCAAATGTCAAGTGAAGGTGGGACCCAAGATTAAGAGAGGCCAAATCTGGGCATGGTGGTGCACACCTGTAATCCTAGTACTTGGAAGGCTAAGACAGGAGAATCACAGGTTCAGGGCCAGTTTCAGTAACTTAGCAAGACCCTCAGCAACTTATTCAAAATAAAAATAAAAGTAAAAAGGGTCATGGGTGTAGCTCAGAGGTAGAATGCTCCTGGGTTCAATCCCCAGTGTGACAAAAATATGTAAGGGGAGACCAAATATATTATGTTGAAGTAATAGTCCATCAATATGCCTATTTCACTGCAAAAACAACTTGAGTTTGTAAAGGTGGGGCTTTCCCGGCAGACCATAATTGGTACCACCTTTTTTCTGCATGCATAAATTCTGAACCAGTGTCTATTTTCCTTATTCAAGTGAAAGAAGAGCCTTTGGGAACTGGACACTGTAGATAGAAGGCCAAATTCTTGATTGCACAAATTTCAGAGAGCATAGCTCTCAGCATAGTGCTATAAATGCATTGCAGTCCAGGATTATTCCATGGATGCTTTTAACAGAACAACTTGTTTTGCTCACCAGATCAATCTCAATTATAAAGACAATTTCCAGCAATAAAGAAGAATATATAATAAATCAGAGGTATTTGGTTTTCGAGCTATCTCATATTTGGAGCTACTAAGTAGAGTTTCTCCACTGGGAGCCATGATGTCACCTAGCAGGCCTGGCTCCTCACTGAACCATACCATACTATAACTGACCAGCAATCCTTGTCTCAACTTGGTATACCCCTGCCTATTCCGGCTCCTCCTGCATCCCCAGGTAGCCTAAGGAGAAGGTTACCTACAGTAGTATACTACTAGTTCATTTGGAGAGATGATAATTAAATTTTGGAGAAGTTTATAAGGAATTTGTGAAATGCAGCCATCATTCAAAATTAACATATATAAAATTATAATTAAATTAAAGTAGCTGCATGTGGTGGTGCACACCTGTAATCCCAGTACTTGGGAGGCCGAGACATGAGGATCACAGGTTCAAGGACAGCCTTAGCAACTTAGTGAGACCCTGTTTCAAAATAAAATAATAAAATAGGGCTGGTGGTATGGCTTAGAGTTAGAATGCCCCTGAGTTTAATCCCCATACCAATAATAATAATAATAATTAAATTAAGGTAAGATTACTCAATTTATTTTACCATTATCTATTATTTTGAAGTTACATGTATCTATCTACTTTACATATTTCTTTCTCTCTCTCTCTCTCTCTCTCTCTCTCTCTCTCTCTCTCTCTCTCTCTCTCTCTTTGTGGTATTGGGGATTGAATCCAGGAAAAAGTATCTGGAAATCTTATAAATAGTGTTACTACAGAGAATCTTTTCTTGACTCTGCATTCAATGATGGTAGCTCACAACTGGCCACAGTGCAAGTATTAACAAAAGTAAAGTAGCAAATTCTACAAAAATTAAGGCCCTTCCCCAGCCCTAGAGAGCTGGTTGTTAAATATTTACCAGTATACTATGGGACTCACTTTGCTTGAGTTTCTAGGGAATCCATCTCAAGTGCAACACCAAGACCTCTCTCCATATCTCTATGCCCCAAATGGTATTTCCTTGTAGAGCTTAGTAATCAGCTCTTGCTTCTCACTTCCCTCTCCATATTCTCTGTTTCTTCCCTCTTACATTCTCCTCTAATTTCTGTCTTTATAAAAGTGTCTCTATGATTCTTCTTATTGGAAGCATATATTGGGTTTCTTTCTCCCCCTTCAGCCCCCTTATAGCCATGAGTTCCAAATCCTTTTAGATTAAAAAAATTACCAAAGACAGTGGGGAAATCCAGAAGATTATCAGAAACTACTTTGTAAAACTATACTCCAACAAAATGGAAAACTCAGAAGAAAGTTACAAATTTCTAGATACATACAACCTTTCTAATTGAATCAATAAGATATAGAAAATTTAAATCAACCAATAGCAATCAAAGAGATTGAAGCAGCAATAAAAAGCCTACCATCAAAGAAAAGTCCAGGGCCAGATTGTTTCCCAGGCAAATTTTATAAAACCTTTATACAAGAGCTAATCCCAATACTTCTCAATCTATTCCATGAAATAGAAAGAAATGGGATTCTCCCAAATACATCCAATGAAGCCAACATCACTTTAATACAAAAACCAAATAAAGACAGCTCATGAAAAGAAAACTACAGGCCAATATCATTGATGAACTTAGATGGAAAATGTCTAAACAAAATGCTAGCAATACATATTCAAAACCACATCAAGAAAATCATACACCATGATCAAGTTGGGTTCATCCCAGGGATGCAAGGCTGTTCAACATGCAAAACATAAAACATACAAAAACAATCATCATATAAACAGAATCAAAGACAAAAATCACATGAGCATTTCAATAGATGCTGAAAAAGCATTCGACAAGATTCAACATCCATTCATTCTAAAAACACTGTAGAGACTCGGAATAGAAGGAACACATCTCAATATTATAAAGGCTATATACAATAGGCCCACAGTCAATGTCATATTGAATAGGGAAAACCTACAAGAGATTCTCTTAAAAACAGGAACAAGACGAGGATATCTACTATCACCACTCCTTTTCAATATAGTACCTGAGGCTCTAGCCAGAACAATAAGACAAGAAAAGAAAATCAAAGGAGTACAAATAGGAAGAGAAGAACTGAAATTATCCCTCTGCAGATGACATGATATTATACTTAGAAGATCCAATAAACTCAACCAAAAGACTTTAAGAACAGATTGAGAAATTCAACAAAGTGTCTGGGTACAAAATCAATCTTAAAAAATCAGAAGCTTTTCTGTATGCTAACCATAAATCCACTGAAAAAGAAATCCAGAAAACATTTCCACTCATGATATCTCCCCAAACAATAAAATACTTAAGAATAAGTCTAACCAAGGAGGTAAAAGACCTCTACAAGGAAAATTATAAAACATTGAAAAAATAAATCGAAGAAGACCATAGATGATGGAAAGACCTCCTATGCTCTTGGATAGGCAGAATAAATGTTATCAAAATGACCATTCTTCCAAAAGTGATCTACTGATTGAATGCAATACCCATTAAAGTACCAAGGCCATTCTTCACAGACATAGAAAAATCAGTCCTTAAATCCATTTGGAACAACAACAGCAGCAAAACAAACAAACAAACAAACAAACAAAAAAACCAGAAGAGCCAAAGTAGTTCTTAGTAACAAGAACCATACAGGAGGAGGCATCACAATATCACAATGCTCATCTTTAAACCATACTACAGAACCATAGTAATAAAAACTGCATGGTATTGACACAAAAACAGACACATAGAACAATGGAGCAGAATAGAAGACTCAGCAACAAATCCACACACTTCGAGCCAATTGATTTTTGACAAATGGGCCAAAACACACACTGGAAAAAAAAGATAGTCTTTTCAACAAATGGTGTTGGCAAAACTGGTTATCCATATGCAGAAAAATGGAAATAAACCCCGCTTTCTCACCCTGTGCACAAGAGTCAATTCAAGATGGACAAAGGCCTGGAAATTAGACCAAAGTCCTTGCAGCTACTTGAGGAGGGCATAGGACCAACACTCCAACACATAGGCATGGGTAAAAACTTCCTCAGCAAGACCCCACAGGCATAAGAAATTAAAATGAGGATCAATACATGGGATAGTATTGAACTGAAGAACTGTGCACAAAAGGAAACTATCAAGAACCTCAACAGAGAGCCAAAAGAATGCGAGACAATTTTTGGCAGCCACTTCTCTGGTAGAGGACTAATAGCTGGAATATACAGAGAACTCAAGAAACTCACCACCAAAAAAAAATAACCCAATTAAAAAAAGGATACTTGAACTAAGCCAGGTTTGGTGGTGCTTGGAGGGCTGAGAGAGGAGGATCATGAGTTTGCGGACAGCCTCAGCTACTTAGTGAGGCCCTTTGTAACTTAGTGACACCCTGTTTCAAAATAAAGAATAAAGCCGGGCGTGGTGGCGCACGCTTGTAATCCCAGCATTCGGGAGGCTGAGACCAGAGGATCCAGGTTCGCGGCTAGCCTCAGCTACCTAGTGAGGCACTCCGCAACTTAATGAGACTCGGTTTCAAAGTAAAGAATAAAAAATAGGGCTGGGGGTATAGCTTGGAGGTAGAATGCCCCTGAGTTCAATCCCCAGTACCTCAAAAAAAAAAAAAAAAAAAAAAAAAAAAAAACAAAATAAAGAATAAAAAATAGGGTTTGGGGTGGAGCTTGGAGATAGAATGCCTCTGGGTTCAATCCCCAATATTGCAAAAAAAATAAAATAAAATGGACAAATGAACTGAATAAACACTTCACTAAAGAAGAAATACAAATGGCAAATAAATGCATGAAAAAAATTTTCAACACCATTAACCATCAGAGAGATGCAAATCAAAGCTACTCTGAGATTTCACATAACCCCAATTAGAATGGCAATCTAAAACACAAACAATAACAAATGCTGGATGTGGAGAAGTAGGAACTCTAATACATTATGGGTGGGATTGCAAATTAGTGCAACCACTTTGGAAAACAGAATGGAGGATCCTCAGAAGAATGGGAATGAACCTACCATATGACCCAGAAATACCGCTCCTGGGTATCTACCCAAAAGAATAGAAACCAAACTTCCAGAGTAATACATCCATATCTATGTTTATAGCAGCACAGTCCAAATTGCCAAACTATGGAACCAGCCAAGATGTTCATCGACAGATGAATGGATTACAAAATTATGGGATATGTACACAATGGAATTTTACTCAGCCATAAAGAAGAACAAAATCATGTCATTTGCAGGGAAATGGATGGAACTGGAGAACATTATGCTAAGTGAGATTAGTCAGTCACAAAAAGTTAGAAATCGTATGCTCTCCCTAATATGTGGAAGCTAAGGAGAAAATGGGACATAAGAGGGACTCCAGACAAAGGAGGAGAAACCTTAGATGAGTGAAGAAAGCGACCTAACTGAGGGAGAAGGGAGGGCGAAGAAGGAAACACCTCAATGGACATGATGTACATACACAAACTTACCAAAGTCAATTACTATGCTGAGCACATGAAGGAAGGAAGGGGGAGGGAATAGAGAAGGAACTGGGGGAAGGCTAAATGAGTGCTGTGTGCATGTGTGCCTCTACCACCCTGAACTTCATCAGGATGTATGATTAAAACACACCAATACAATAAAAAAGGAAATAACTTTGGTTCCCACTATAATTGAGTGGAGGTATGTATTATCCATTCATTTACTCATACATTTGTACACATATTTTTTATCAAGCATTTATCATGTGCCAAGTAGCTAAGTATTGGGAATCCTGAGAGAAAATAAGGTATAACTCTACTTTCAAGAGCCATGGTGGCACATACCTATCATTCTAGTACTTGGAAGGCTGACACAGGCGGATTTCAGGTTTGTGGCCAACCTCAGCTACTTAGAGAGGCCCTCTGCAACTTAGTGAGATCCTATTCAAAATAAGTATAAAATAGGGCTGGGGATGTAGCTCAGAGGCAGAATGCCCCAGAGTTCAATCTCCAGTACTGCAAAAAAAAAAAAAAAAAGATAAAAATAAAATAGGACTGGGCATATAGTTTATAGTTTAGGGGTAGAATGCCCTTGGGTTCAATCCCCAGTGCCACACATACACACAAAAAAAGAAATTCATATTCTAGAAGTGACAGACGAGTAAACATAGAATAGTCAGATATTGTGATAAGTGCTGAAATAGAGATACATGTAGTGTTATGGGAAGTCAGAGGACTTTCATGGAAAGAAGAGGGATTGGGAAAGTTTTCACAGAGGATGGAACATTTAAATTGAGTATTAATGGATGAGTAGAACATCCTTGGCATTCTTAAGGCCAAGGAGGCATGGAAGGACATTCTGAGGATTGGAGACAAAGCCTTGGTGTATGGGGGAATGATAGGAATTGTAGTTAAACATTGTCAGACTTAAGCAACTTGGGCAAGTAAAGGAATTTAGTGGACATATTAATAGAGGCTTCAGGGAGGAATAAAATATGAACTAGGGTATCTCTGAGTATCTGGGTAGAAAGGAATGGATGTAGGGTTTTTTCATGGTACTGAAACATGGCTGAAAGAGTTTCAACTATTTTCTGTCCATGTGCTCAAGATTCAAATTCTTGAAAGAGGATATGTTCAGAATGCCTTGCATTATATGCATACCCACAAGCTGGCTAGGGTTGGCCAAAGCATTGTGATTAAAAGTATCATGCAAACTGCATCCAATGGAAGAGAGACAGTTTCTCAGGATGGAAAATCATGACATAGGAATCAGAAGTGGGACTGGATGCTGATAGATCAACAACAAAAGAGACCCAGTGGAAGCCAGGTGTGGTGCGTAATCCCAGTACTTGGGATTCTGTGACAGGAGGATCACAGGTTCAAGGCTAGCCTCAGCAATTTAGCAAGACCTTCAACAATTTAGTGAGACACTGTTTCAAAATAAAGAAGATAAGGGCTTGGGGTATAGCTCAGAGATAGAATGCCCCTGGTTTAGATCCCCAGTACCACCATCACCACCAACAACAACAACAAAAAGATATCTAGTTTAATGTCCTCTAGTTCAAATGACATCTCTGGCTATAGTTAGATCACCTTCTAAGTTGTAGTTTCTGCAAACAACGCTTCCATCTATTGTTATATGTCTGGCAACTACTACAATTAACTTGGCACCTGAGCTATAGTAACACCACCTCTTCCCTTTATTTTTGCAGTCTTAGGGGTTAGTAGGCAGGTTTCTACTATTTGTAATCTTTGGGTCAGTTCCCCCAACTTATTCCTCCTATTAAGTTTCATTTATGCACACTTGTTACAAGCTCCTAACTGGTATAGTTTCTACTCCCTTTGCCATGGTAATCCAACAGAGGGGTCCACTGGGCTCAGAGGAGTCCACACATCAAGGCTGCAAATAGGGTAATTCCATCCACATACCTGGACTTTAATCTTTGAACCACTAGTGCTGAGCAAGATTGGTGGAGGAGGCTGAAAAAAAATCACAGTAGTGTATCAAGGGGGAAATAAGTAGCTATAAACTGTAACCAAACAGTCACCAGTTGTTGTTTTGTCCTAAACCTCCATGGGGGGTATTTTTAAATAGGTTTTTCCATGGACTTAGTTAATTATTAGCGTCCTTTTCTTGTGACCTTGTCCCATTTTGGGGAAATAAATGCTTTGCTGTTGTTGTTTTAGAGTAGAATCATGCAATGTCTTGGCTCACAGCAGGGTGTGGAGTGTGCTTTCTGAACTCTTTGGGGACCACGTGAGTGCAGAGGGCTGGGTGTGCATGCCTTCAGGTCTGCTGACTCCAGTTGAGACTTTTCATCTCTAACTCTTTTTTATACTTTTATTAGTGCATTACAATTACATGTCATAGTGAGGTTTACTGTAATATAAACATACATGCACACAGCACTTGGTGTGTTTCCCTCTGCATCCCACCCTGCTCACCCCTCCTTTCTTCCCATACATGTTACAGAAATTGGTGGTGATGCCTTCATATATTGCCATGGTACTATCTGAACTGTTTCCTTCCTCAATCCTCCTTTTTCCCTCCTCTAATCCTCTTCCACTATTTTACTGTTCTTTGTTCTCATTCCCCTTTGTTTCCTATTTTCTCTCTCATTTTCACATATGAGAGAAAACATATAAGCCTTGACTTTCTGAGACTGGCTGATCTCACTTAACATAATATTCTCTAGTTCCATTCATTTTCCTGCAAATGACATAATTTTGTCCTTCTTTATGGCTGAGAAGAATTCCATTGTGTGTATATACCACATTTTCTTTATCCATTCATCTGTTGATGGATGGTTGGCTCTATAATTTGGCTATTGTGAATTGAGCTGCTATAAACTCTCTCAGGGAGAAGAACACAGTCCTCAGATAGTGAGGCTGGAGTTTTGCTGACTCACAGAGCTTGTCCTTTCCTCTACCCCTTCAGGTCCCTTTCTGCAGATGATTAGTTATTATGACCAAAACTACTTAGGAGAGAGACACTTGGGTTGGTATTAAACTCCTCATAATCTCCAATAGTCACTACCAAAGTCCCCATAAAAACATACAACCTGATTCAAAATGGTATGCTTGCCATGCACATGGAGCTTCCCAACAAACCCCAGAATTGGCCCTCACCCTGCCCATTTACAAGCAATTATCCAAGCTTCTCACACTAGCCATTTAGGAGTATCTATTGCCCCAGAATATCATTTCTTTTTTTAATTTTAAAAAAGTTTTAATATACTTTTATTAATATATTATAATTATACATCATATTGAGGTTCAGAGTGATACAAACATACATGTACATAGCACTTGGTATATTTCTCTTTGAATCCTACACTGCTCCTTACCCTTCCCTATACATGTTATTTGGATTAATGTTGATAATTTCATACATGTACATAGAATTATTTGAACTGTTTCATTCATCAAATCTCCTCTCTGCTCACTCCCCTTCCTTAATCTCCTTCCATTATTTTACTGAGATCGCTCCTTGTTTATCTAAAGTCCTGTTTGTTTCTCCATTTCTCTCTAACTTCCACATATGAGAGAAAACATTCAACTCTTGACTTTCTGAGACAGGCTGATCTCACTTAGCATAATATTCTTAAGTCCCACCCATTTCCCTGCAAATGACATAATTTTGTTCTTTATGGCTGAGTAAAATTCCATTGTGTGAATATACCACAGTTTTATTATCCATGTATCTGACAATGGGATACCTAGGCAGGTTACATAATATGTCTATTGTGAATTGTGCTATTATATACATAGATATGCATAAATCACTATAATATTCTGACTTTGATTCCTTTGGAAAGGTACCCAATAATCAAAGCAATTCTTAGTAATAAGAACCACATGGGAGGCATCATAATACCCAATTTCAAGTTATACTACAAAGCTATAGTAATAAAAACAGCATAGTATTGGCACAAAAACAGACACATAGACCAATGGAATAGAAGATATAGAAATGAATCCTTCTTCTCATAGCCAGTTGATTTTTGACAAAAGGTGCCAAAAGAATATGCTGGAAAAAAAGACAGCATTTTCAGCAAATGGTGTTTGGAAAACTGGTTATCCACTAATAGAAGAATAGATTAAACCCCATTCTCTCACCCTGCACAAGAGACAAATCAAGATGGATAAAAGAAGCCGGGCGTGGTGGCGCGTGCTTGTAATCCCAGCATTCGGGAGGCTGAGACCGGAGGATCCGGGTTCGCGGCCAGCCTCAGCTACCTAGTGAGACACTCCGCAACTTAGTGAGACCCGGTTTCAAAATAAAGAATAAAAAATAGGGCTGGGGATATATCTTGGAGGTAGAATGCCCCTGAGTTCAATTCCCAGAATCGCAAAAAAAAAAAAAAAAAGATGGATAAAAGACCTATAAATGAGACCAGAAACTTTGCAATTACTAGAAGAGGGCATAGGACCAACTCTCCAACATATAGGCACTGGTAGAAATTTTCTCAATAAGATCCCCAAAGTTCAGTTAATAAAAGTGAGAATTAATAAATGGGGTGACATTAAATTGAAAAGCTTCTGTTCAGCAAAGGAAACCATCAAGAGTCTGAAGAAGCCGGGCGTGGTGGCGCATGCTTGTAATCCCAGCATTTGGGAGGCTGAGACTGAAGGATCCAGGTTCGCGGCCAGCCTCAGCTACCTAGTGAGGCACTCCACAACTTAGTGAGATCTGGTTTCAAAATAAAGAATAAAAAATAGGGCTGGGGGTATAGCTCAGAGGTAGAATGTCCCTGAGTTCAATCTCTAGTACCGCAAAAAAAAAAAAAAAGAGTCTGAAGAAAGAGCCTACAGATTGGGAGAAGATCTTTGCCAGCTACTCCTCTGATAGAGGCATAGTATCTATAATACAAAGAACTTAAAAAGATTTAAAACTAAAAAAACCCCATTAAAAATGGGCAACAAACAATTCTCTAAAGAAATACAAGTGGCCAATAAACATTTGAAAAATGTTCAAGATCATTAGCAATTAGGAACAGCAAATTAAAACTACACTTGGATTCCATCTAACTCCAGTTAGAATGGCAATTATCAGGAATACAAACAATAATAAATGCTGGCAAGGATGTGGGGAAACAAGAACCCTTACACACTGTTGGTGGGATTGCAAACTAGTTCAGCCGCTATGGAAATAAATGTGGAGATTCCTCAGAAAACTGGGAATGCATCCACCATATGATTCAGCTATATCACTCCTGGGTATCTTTCCAAAACATCATTTCTTTGAGATTCACTTGAATTTCCTTCAATATTTGAATTTTGAGTCTATGACCTTTTCAAAACTACTAATCCCAGCAACCCTGCTTCTGTAGAATGGAATTAAGCCAAGATCTATGTCCAACCATAACTGTTTGGGCTTATACTCAGACTTAGATTCTCTAGCTCAAATCTACTTGCATAAAGGCTGTGGAGCCAACGATGAGTGACCATGACTGTGTCCTTTTGGGGAGCAGGAAGAAGGGAGACATGTGGAGGTTAACTCAATACTAGACAGCTGCTTTGGATTTCTCAAAGAATCTAGACATAGAGGTGCAAGAGAATGCTACAAAGGCTCTAACTGTCCCCCAGGTAAGTGAGCCACATCTTGTAGGCCAGATGGTACATTTAGCCCAGAGTTTCTCAACTAGAGCTTATATCAGAATCGACTAGTAGGAACTCTGTCTTCTCATAGAGACATTGAAAAGCAAGCAAAAATTATCTAAATAAACTTTGTCAGAACTCTGGAAAACAGTCAAAGGGTTTACAACTAAGTGAATGCGTAATTAAGAAAACCAACTTAGCTGGGACAGGAAGATCACAGGTTCAAGGCCAGCCTCAGCAAGTTATTAGCGAGACACTCAGCAAGCTAGTGGGACAATCAGCAATCTAGTAAGACCCTGTCCCAAAATAAAAAATCAAATGGGGCTGGGGGTGTAGTTCAGAGGTAGAATGCCCCTGGGTTCAGCCTCCAGTATAAAATAAAGAGAAAGAAGGGGGGTGGGCACCAAGTGCTGTATGCATGTATGTCACTGTCAACATGATTTACATTATGATGTGAGACTGTAATGTACCAATAAAAGTACATTATAAAAATAAAATAAATAAAAATAAAAATTCAGACTTCAAAAAACCCAATATGAGATATTGGCCCCTGGTTCCAGAAGAAGAGAAGACCTTATATGTAAACTATTGGGTACATCTGTTCTAACTTTTCCGGGGCTACCTGAGGAGGGAAACAAGGTGCTCATCTCCGTTTCACTTAATATAGAACTCAGGTTGGAAGGCATTTTCCATTGCTTGAAACACTGCAAGCTAAACTGAAAACCTACAGATTTCTGGGGCAAAATATTACTTTCAAAATTGACAACATATTGCCTGAGGTCTGGAAGCACAAGTTGTGGGGGAGAGGTGAGTTTTTTTAGAAATTAGGATATTCAAATACACCGTGCATGGAGAAGGATGGAGAAGGCCATATACATACTAAAAACAAAGCACATGCCCAGAAAAAGAGCTGAAATGGCCCTGAGATTTAACTTCAGGCTGACCCCTAGCCAATCTGCAAAGACTAGGAGAGGTATTTATTTGTTTCTTTGTTTTAAGCTGTGGCTTTCAAGAAAATTGCTGTCAAAAGGCTAGCTAAATATATGCTAAGGAACAGACACTCCAGTGGATATACACAACATACCAAAATTTGTAGGATGCAGCCAAGGCACTGTCCAGGGGAAAATTAGAGCTGTAAATGCCCAGATTAAAAAAGAAGAAATATCTCGAATCAATAACATAAAATAATTTTACACTTGAGGAGCTAGAAAAAGAAGAGCAAACTAAAACAAAAATTAGCAGAAGAAAGGAAAGAATAAACCCCAGGGTAGAGAAAAATAAAATATAGAAATGAAATACAAAGAGAAAAAACTAAATGTTTTCTAAAGATAAATAAAATTTAAAAATCTTTAGCTATGCTGACAAAGAAAAAATGCACAAATAATTAAAATAAAAAATTAAAGTGGGGACATTACTACCAGTCTTATAGAAATTGAAAAAGATTATAAAAGAATACTCCTCAGTACCAGAGAAGAGAAAAAAAAAGAGAATACTATACTTTGCTAAGTGGGATCAGCCAGTCTCAGAAGGTCAAGAGATACTATGAACACTTGCACATCAACATATTAAATAACCTAGATGTAATAGATAAGCTACTCAAAACAAACTACCTAAACTAACTCAAGAAGAAGTAGAAAATCTCAACAGATCTATAAAAAATAAAAAGATTGAATCAATGCAAAAAAACCTCCTAACAAAGAAAAGTCCAGAACCCATGGCTTTAATAGTAAATTCTACCAAACATTTAAGGATTGAATACCAATCCTTCTCAAACTCTTCCAATAAATAGAAGTTGAGGGAATATTTTCAATCTCTTTCTGTGAAGCCAGACCTACCCTAATGCCAAATCTAGACAAAACATCAAAAGGAAATAATAATAATCTCTTAGAAATATTGAAGCAAAAATCCTCAATAAAATATTAAACTTTAGCCAGACATCGTGGTGCATGCCTGTAATCTCAGTACTTAGGAAGCTGAGACAGGAGGATTCCAGGTTCAAAGACAGCCTCAGCAACTATCATCAACCTAGAAAGACCCTGTTTCAAAAAAAGGGGGGGTGCTGGAGGTGTAGCTTGAAAGTAGAATGCTCCTGTGTTCAGTCCCCAGTATGTATGTATGTATATATATATATGTATATATATATGTATATATATGTGTGTGTGTGTGTGTGTGTGTGTGTGTAAATCTGTGATGTGTATATATGTATATAATATAGGGAGAGAATATGTAGAGAGAGAATCCAACAGCATATTTGAAGGATTTTACACCATAATCAGGTAGGACTTATCCCAGGAATGCAAGAATAGTTCAATACAAAAAAATAAATTGATGTAATATGCCACTCTAATAGATGGGAGAAAAAATCCACATGATCATTTTCATTGACCCATAGAAGGTATTTGGCAAAATCCAACTCCTTTCAATATAAAAGCACACAGAATGCTAGAAATAGAAGAGAATTTACTCAGCATATTACAGGGTATCTATGAAAAGCTACAGCTAATACTGCACTGAATAGTGAAAGACTGAAATAATTTCCCTTTGAGCTAAGGAATGACATTTAAAGGATGACTACTCTCAACCCTTACTATTCAGCTTGATACTGAATGTTCTAGCCAGAGCAATTAGACAAGAAAAAGAAATAAAGCTAGCCAAGTGTGGTGGTGCACTTCTGTAATCCTAGTACTTGGGAGGCTGAGGCATGAGGATTGCAGGTTCGAGGCCAGCCTCAGCAACTTAGCAAGACTCTGTTTCAAAATAAAAAAATTAAATAGGACTGGAGGTGTAGTTCAGAGGTAGAATACTCTGGGTCCAATTCACACTACTGGAAGAGAGAGAGAGAGAGAGAGAGAGAGAGAGAGAGAGAGAGAGAGAGAGAGAGAGAGAGAGAGAGAAATTCCACTTACAGTAGAATCTTTGGAATAAAATACCAAGGAATAAATTAGCTGGGCATGGTGGCGCACACTTGTAATCCCAGCATTCGGGAGGCTGAGACTGGAGGAGGATCCGGGTTCGCGGCCTGCCTCAGCTACCTAGTGAGGCACTCCGCAACTTAGTGAGACTCGGTTTCAAAATAAAGAATAAAAAATAGGGCTGGGGGTATAGCTCAGAGGTAGAATGCACCTGAGTTCAATCCCCAGTACCGCAAAAAAAAAAAAAAAAAAATTAACCAAGAAAGTGAGAGACTTTTTACCCTGAAAAATATAAAACATTGCTGAAAGAAATGAATGACTTAAGTAAATGTAAAGACACCCCATGTTCATGGGTAAGACAACTAAATATTGTTAAGATATTAATACTATTCAAAAGTAACCTAAAGATTCAACACAATCCCTATCAAAATTTCAACAACTTTTTGTAGAAGCAGAAAAGTAAATTCATATGGAATTGCAAGGGACTCTGAATATCCAAAAGAATCTTTTAAAAGAAGAAAGTTGGAGGACTCACATTTTAGATTTCAAATGTTACTAATAGACTACATTTTTATTTTTTTAATTTTATTGTGGTACTGGGGATTGAACCTAGAGATATTTTTAACCTCTGTGCTACACCCTCAATCTTATTATTTCTTTATTTTGAAACAGGGTCTCACTAAGTTGTTGAGGACCTTGCTAAGTTGCTGAGGATGGCCTTGAACCTGAGATCCTTCCATCTCAGCCTCCCAAGTGCTGGAATTACAGGCATGACCCACAATGCCCAGTTACTAAAAGACGACATTATTTAAAACAGTGTGGTATTTGCATAAGGAGATATATATGGATCAGTTAAATATAATAGACAGTTCAGAAATAAACTCATATGCCTATGTCCCATTAATTTCTGACAAAGGTGCTAAGCCCATTCACTGGAGAAATAACAGTATCTTTGTCAAATGGTAGTGGGGAAAACTAGATTTTCTCATGCAAAAGAATACATTTGGATCTTCACTTCAACCCATATATAAAATTAACTTAAAATTGATTGATAGCCTAAATGTAAGAGCAAAAACCACATACATCTTAGAAGAAAACATAGGGCTACATCTTCATGACCTTGGATTTGGAAATGAATTCTTAGATATGGCACCAAAAGTATGAACAACAAAATAAAAAATAGGTAAATCGGAATTAGTCAAAGTTTAAAACTTTTGTGCATTAAAGGCATGGTAGCACACACCTACAATCACAGTACTTGGGAGGCTAAGACAAGAGGATTGCAGGTTTGAGGCCAGCCTCAGCAATTTAGTGAGACCTCATTTCAAAATAAAAAATAAACTAGGTCTTGGAGTGTAGCTCAGAGACAGACGGCTCCTGAGTTCAATCCCCAATAACATCAACAATAAGAGGTAAAGAACATTATTTAGAAAGTGAAAAATACAACCTACAGAATGAGAAACATTTTTTGAAAATCATATATCCGATAGGGTTTATTATCAAGAATATATAAAAAGAACTTCTAGAACTAAATAACACAAAAAGAAACAACCCAACTGGAAAATGTCAGAAGGACTTGAGTAGATATTTCTTCAAAGATGTATAAATGACAATAAGCTTATAAAAATATTTAAGAGGGCTGTAGTTGTACTTTACTAGTAGAGTGTTTGACTAGCATGCATAAAGTCCTAGGTTCCATCCCCAGAACCACAGACACAAAAGATGTTCAATATCATTAATCATTGGGGAAATACAAATGAAAACCACAGTGAGGTGCCTCTTTATACCTAATAGGATGGCTAGAATTTGAGAAAATGAAAAATATAAATGTTGGAAAGAATGTGAAGAAATTGGAACCATCATACATTGCTGGTGGAAATGTAAAATGGTGCAATCACTGGAAAATAGTTTGGCAATTTCTCAAAAATTTAAACATAGATTTACCATACAATCCAGCAATTCTATTTTTGGGTATATATCCAAATGAATTGAAAGCACATTTCTAACATATTCTTGTATACTATTGTTCAGTATAGCATTTTCACAATAGTCAAAAGGTAGAAGCCACCCATCAACATAGGAATGGATAAACAGAATGCAGAATATATGTATTATGGAATAGTATTCTGATACATGCTACAAAATGCATGGACATGGAAAACACTATGTTAAATGAAATAAACCAGATGCAAAAGATAAATATTTTGATTCTGCTTATATAGAATATCTATAAGAGACAAATTCAGAGGAAAAGAAAGTAGATTAGTAGTTTCTAGTTTCTAGGAAGAAGGGGAAATTGGGAATTATTGCTTAATGCTTACAGAATTCCTATTTAGTTGATAAGGAAGTACTGGGAATAGAGAATGATGGTAGTTGCATAACATTGATATTGAATTGTATACTTAAGATGGTTAAAATGGCAAATTGTGTGCTATATATATTTTACCACAATGAAAAGAGAGAGGATGAGGTGGTTGAATTGAATGAGAGAAATTATAAGAAAAAATAACTTTCTAGTTACAAAAGCAAATCCCCAAACTTGAAAATGCAAACTAATCTCTTGTGACAGAAAGAAGGTCATTGATAGCCTTGGAAGGGAGAGATTACAAAGGGATATGAGAAAATTTGGGGGATGATGGATATAAGCATTTTATTGTTTGCAGTCATGGTTTCTACCTCCTCCCCTTTTGTGGTACTGGGGATTGAACCCAGGGGCATTCTACCTCCAAGCCATACCCCCAGCCCTTTTATAAAATGTTGAAATAGAGACTCACTGGCCTCAAAACTGTAATACCCCTGTCTTAGCCTCCTAAGTACTGGGAATACAGGTGTGTGCCACCACGCCTGGCTCATGGCCATATGTGTGTGTGTGTGTGTGTGTATTACATTTTAATTTGTGTACATTATTATATGCTAACTATACCTCAACGAAACTTTATTTAAAAGAAATTTTAATTATAAATCAGTTTTGTTAAAACTAAGTCTATATTAATCAACAGGATAGAGGATAGACCCACACTTTCAGATAGCTTAAACCCTAGTAGGGGAGATATGATTTAATCAAATAATCAAACAAACCATTGCATAATTATAAACTGGAATATGTTCAAGGAAGAAAATTTATAGGGAACTCTGCAAGTATTTTACTATGGAGCCTATTTTAGTCTGGAAATATTAGGACATCTTACCTATGCACATGACCTTTAAATTAGGGTTGATAAATAAATAGGCATTAATTATGTATTAATTAATGGAGATGGAGCAAATGGGAAGAAGGCAGATTTCCAGTACAGAGTACAACAAAGGCCCTGTGGCATAAAAAGAATTTAGCATGTTTGAAGAACTAAAGGAAGGCCAGCATGACTAGGGAATAGTCATTGGCAGAGAGTGATAAGAGACAAGTCTGGGAAGATTGTGTTAGATTGTGTGGCATTTTATAAGCCATATTAAAGATTAGTGTTTATCTTCAGAAAAGTGTGAAACCATTGAATAGTTTTTTTTTTTGTTTTGTTTTGTTTTTTGCGGTACTGGGGATTGAACTCAGGGGCATTCTACCTCCGAGCTACACCCCCAGCCCTATTTTTTATTCTTTATTTTGAAACCGGGTCTCACTAAGTTGCGGAGTGCCTCACTAGGTAGCTGAGGCTGGCCGCGAACTCGGATCCTCCGGTCTCAGCCTCCCAAATGCTGGGATTACAAGCGTGCACCACCATGCTTGGCTCACTGAATAGTTTTAAACAGAGGGTAACATGATCAGAGATGAACTTTCAAAGAAACTCTGGCTGCTATGTGATGCATGGACTGCGGGCCAAGAAGAGAATCAGAGAAACCAATCAGGAGGCTGCTACAATGAATGGTCTAGGCAAGAGATCACAGTGGCTTGGTCCAGGACAAAGCTAATGGAGTTGGTGAGAAGTGGACAGATTTGAGATAATTTCTTATGGACTGTATAAGAGGATGTGTTTTGTGGACAAAATTATACTCTGAAACAATTCTTATTAAAGTACAGCCTGCTGGCCTATTGCCTGTTCTTGTAAATAAAGTTTTATTGGAACACAATCACTCACATTCATTTATGTATTGTATATGGTGGCTCTTGTGTATAGTTGATAATAGAAACTGTATGTGGCCCTCAAAGCCTAAGAGATTTACTGTCTGGCTTTTCATGGAAAAAATATGGATACATGAAGAAGAACAAAGTTATGTCATCTGCAGGAAAATGAGGAACTTGAGAGCATTATGTTAAGTGAAACAAGCCAGATTCAAACAGTCCAGGGTCATAGGTTTTCTCTCATATGTGGAAGCTAGAGAGAAAACAGGAAAAAATGAGGGGAATACCATGAAAATAAAAGGAAGGGAGACTATTAGAGTAGAGGAAGAGGAGCAGGGAGAAGGAGACAGGGAGGGAGGGAGAGGTGCTGAGGAATGAAATTGATCAAATTATGTTTTGTGTTTATACAAATATGTAGCAATGAATCCTACTATTCTGTATAATTATAATGTACAAATTACAATTAATTATAAAGAAGTTATCTGTTCCCTGATCCAGGATGATGAATTTTAGGTACCTTGCTTGTATGAATGAATGGATGGATGATCTATGCATGTACAGGAAGAAGAAGGCAGAGAGGGAGAGGAGGAAGATAGAATAAGCAGCCCCCTAGGGGAAGAAGTTTGGTAATATCAGAGGTGTAGGCTGGGCATGATGATACATGCCTGTAATCCCGGTACTTGGGAGGCTGAAGAAGGAGGATCACAGGTTTGAGGCCAAACTCAGCAACTTAGACCCTGTTTCAAAATTTAAAAATAAAAATAGGGCTAGGGGTATAGCTCGGAGGTAGAATGCTCCTGGGTTCAATCCCCAGTAACACACACACACACACACACACACACACACACACACACACACACACATCAGAGGAGTAGGGGATGGGAGGAGTGATCCTAAAACAGTGCCAGAAGTATTGGGACAGCCCAAAGTACCGAATGGGAGGCTGGTAGGAAGGCAAGGAGAACTTCCCTTTTGTGTCAACATTTATTTCAGTAGCTTACTTAGGGACATCTACAAAAGTCACAAAGCAGGAATGGCTACAATTAAACTGGATAATGAATCATAACCCAAATCATAATATGTATTGAGTCCTTTTTACCTGCTAAGCTGTTCCAAGCACTTAATCTTGATTCCTCATGATAATGCTGTGAGGCAGGTGATCTTCTTATAACCCTTGCACAGATGAGAAAACTGAGTTACAGAGGGGTGAAGCAACTTACTACAATGACACAGTTGATAAGTAACAGGGGTAGAACCCAGGCAGGGACTCTGATCTTAAATATAATACAAACCCAGATAAAGTCAAAGAGAGACTTAGTTGGGGTGGACCTGAATGAATTCTAGAGAAAACAAGTCAATGACACTTAGGGGTTTCACCTATGAAGCACACTCTTGCCCTGTAAGATAGCCAGAGTGTTCTATAGTAAGGACTCATAGCACAGCATTTAGGAGAGATTTTATGATTGAAATCAGCATAAGTGAGCATTAGTTCAAGGTGTGCACAAAATGTTTTATGGTACTTTGACAGTTTATCCAAAGGCCCTGAGGTCTCTGCTCTGTACCCCACAACACTCAGCATCTCTTTCTCTTTCTCTCTTTCTCTCTCTCTCTCTCTCTCTCTCTCCCTCCCCACCCCCTTCCTCCATCTCTCCCTCTCTCCTGTCTCCTTTCTGCTGTGCTGGAGATTGACCCCAGGGCCTCATGCATGTTAGGCTAGCGATGCACTGCTCACTCTATAAGACTCCACACACTACAACACAGAAGCTCCATTTCTACACTTTTTCTTCTCCTCTGAGCAGCTCTACTGACTTTCTGAGGAGATACTTTGTTTGGCAATAGGGATTAAACCCAGGGGCACTCTACCACTAAGCTACATCCTTAGCTCATTTAATTTTTTATTTTATTTTGAGACAAGATCTTGCTAAGTTGCCCAGGCTGGCTATCGAATTTGTGATCCTTCTGCTTCAGTCTCCTGAGTCACTGCGATTATCGGCTGCTACTGTTTGTTTTTCCCCGAAGTCCCCATATACCAACAGTTCTCCTTGTAGCACCAGCTGCTCAGCTCAGAAAAGCCTCTGCCTTCTTCACTAGACAGGCTACCCACATTGCCACACTGGATGCTCAGATTAACTGGCTTAAGCCCAGATAGAGCTGTGCCCATCAGTTTGCACTGACTGCCCTCTTCCTGTCCATGTGGAACACCATGAACAGACTAGCACCCAGATAGCAAAACAAAAGGGGGAAAAAAAACCCATCTAAATAATAAGGTTCAAAATACCTTACTAATCTGGGCCCCGGGGGAGAAAACTCCAGATACCACCTCCATTCCATTTGTTTGTTCCTTTCCCCCTGCTACTCCACACACTACCATCCTCCTGGAAGCCCATTTACTGTTCTTGGTTCAGAGTCATTTTCTTATTCAACTTCCTTTTTTTTTTTCAGTACTGGGGATTGAACTCAGGGGCATTCTACCTCCGAGCTACACCCCCAGCCCTATTTTTTTTTATTCTTTACTTTGAAACAGGGTCTCATTAAGTTACGCAGGGCCTCACTAGGTAGCTGAGGCTGGCCGAGAACCTGGATCCTCCGGTCTCAGCCTCCCAAATGCTGGGATTACAAGCGTGTGTTCCTCTTCTTTTTGGTTAGACTTCCTTTAATGTCAGCTCAGTCAGCCTGCACTTTTTTTTTTTTTGATACTGGTGGTTGAACCCAGGGTTGTTCTACCTCCAAACTAACCATCTCCCAGCTTGTTTCATTTTATTTATTTTTAAATTTTCTTCTTACCCTTATTTTTAAACTTTTACTGGTGCCTTGTAATTATACATTTTAGGTTCAAGTCATACAAACAAACATGCACACAGGTCTTGATGTGTTTCCCTTTAGGTTCCACCCTGCTAGCCATCCTTCCCTGTATATAACAGAGCAGAGTGGTTGGTAGTGATACATTCATACATGAGCACAGCATAATTTGAACTGTTTCTTTCATCCTGTCTTCCATTTCTCCTCCAGATTACCAAAAGCAACTATAGATTCAGTGCGATTCCTATCAAAATACCAATGTCATTCTTCACAGACTTAGAAAAACAGTCCTAAAATTCATATGGGAAAACAGAAGACCTGGAATAGCCAAAGCAATTCTGAGCAAAAGAACAAGCTGGGGGTATCACAATACCTGATTTCAAATTATACTACAGAGCTATAATAATAAAAATTGCATTTAATTTTATTTTATGTTATTTTTTGGCACTGGGGGCTGAACCCAGGCACATTCTACCTCTGAGCTACACTCCAGCCTTATTTATTTGTGGTTCTGGGGATTGAACACAGGGGCACTCAACCTCCAAGCTACACCCCCAGCCCTATTTCATTTATTTTTTTTTGAAACAAGGTTTCAGTAAGTTGCTGAGGCTGTCCTTGAACCTGTAATCCTCCTATCTCAGCCTCACAAGTGCTGGGATTACAGGCATACATCACTGAGCCCAGCTCTGCCTGCACTTCTGAAGTCTCCTTCCTGGCTGCTGATCCCAGATCAGCCTCCACCTGATAAAGTGCTTAGAACTAGAATTGGTCTGACTTTGCCACATCTCTGCTTAGATTGGAGGTTTAATCCTTATTAATAGTTTTTCCATCTCCTCCTCTACCGTCAGGCCATCTCCTCTTCTACACATTGGTCAAGGGCAAGGCTAAAGAGAGTCCTTTTCATTTTGGAGGAGACAAAGTACATATGTGGGGGCTGAGTGGCATTGTCATTCTCAGCCCAGCCTGCCTGGCTGGCAGCCTTGAAGTCTCTTCAGAATCTCTGGTGTAAAGTACACACCCTAATTTAAGGAGTTTAACAATCAACATGAATCAAATTTGTAAATCTGAGACTCTGGATGTAGGTTCAAAACATGATCTAGTAGAGGTTATTCAGGGGTGATAAAACATACCAGCAGCCTAAAAAGAAAAAAGTTTGAGAGCTTTAACCCCAGGACCCAGTGCAGTGTGATGTGGCTGCCAAAAGTAGTGATAAACCGGGCATGGTGGTTGTGTACACCTGCAATCCCAGTACTTGGGAGGTTGAGACAGGAGGATCACAGATTCAAAGCCAGCCTCAGCAACTTAGCCAGTTCCTCAGCAACTTAGTGAGAACTTGTTTCAAAATAAATAATAAAAAAGTCTGGGGATGTAACTTGGAAATAGAGTACCCCTGGGTTCCATCCCTAGTACCAAAACAAACAAACAACCCAATGCAGTCAACCCAATGTAGTTTGTATAACCGGAATTGTGTTACTCATAGCAAGGAAGATGGCAATGCTGCTCTGGTCTGACATCCAGTCAGTGCATGATGCTATTATGGCCATACCACGTGTTGAAATATGGAAATCCTTCCATACTGATTGATACATTCCAGCATCCCAGTAGCCTCCAAGTGCCTCCTCTCTTACCCTAATCATTGCCTGGACCCTGGATCTCTCCACAGTTCAGAAATTAGAGGGTAGTGCCAGGCTCGATAGAAAGCCCATGCAATCTGCTTCAGTGCCCAGGTCATTCAGATGGGTCATGTCCATGCATTCATGAGCTATTAAGTATGTAGGATATCACCTAAATATTTACATTATCACCTCATGTCCCGCTCTATCTCATCCCAATTAGAACACACCAGTCAAAAAAGAGAGCAGTAATCAGAGAAATCACTTTATAAAAAGCAGCAACAAAAGCAACCCCTCTGCTGTTTCCTATGCATTAGCTTATTTAAGCCTCATTATGATCCTGTGAGGTAGAAACCCAATAATGCTTCTCTTTATGCTAGGGAAACTGCAT
Source organism: Graphiurus murinus (assembly GCA_004027655.1). Lineage (NCBI taxonomy): Eukaryota > Metazoa > Chordata > Mammalia > Rodentia > Gliridae > Graphiurus > Graphiurus murinus. The sequence continues at coordinate 88,872 of PVLC010002266.1, read as the reverse complement.
ACGAGAGAGGTAAACTGACTTATTCAAAGTTTCACAGAAGATGTGGATCAAATCCTTCCAGCATAGAAAAAAATCTGGAGACATGAAATAGGAAAGTGGCTACCCAGGGCTTGGGTGCCAGCGAAGAATGGCTTACAAAGAGGTGTTGGAGTTATTTTTTGAGTGATGAAAATGTTCTAAAGTTGATTGTGGTGGGTGAATAAACTCTGTGAATAAACTGAAAACACTGAATTGTAGTGTGTGTGTGTGTGTGTGTGTGTGTGTGTGTGTGTGTGTGTATGTGTTTGACTGGGGATTGAACCCAGGGGAGTTCTACACCCTCAGCCCTATTTTGTTTTATTTTTTTTCCATTTTGAAAAAAGGTATCATTAAATTGTTGAGGCTGACCATGAAACTACAATCCTCCTGTCTCAGCCTCCCAAGTACTGGAATTACAAGTGTGTATCAACACTCCTGGAATTTTTTTTTATTTTAATTTTGAGATAGTATATCACTAAGTTGCTGAAAATCTTGCTAAGTTGCTAGGGGGTCTCACTAAGTTGCTGAGCCTGGCATCAAACCTGTGACACTCTTGTCTCAGCTTCCCAAGTACTGGAATTACAGGTGTGCACCACCACAGGGATCATGTGTTAAATTGCATGAGGATTATGTATCCCAAATAGATTATGTTTATTTTAACCTGCAAGCCTTCACCCCAGTTGTTCTCTTGCCTGGAGTACCCTCTTCCTCTCCTTCCGGCCTTTTCCCCTTTCCTTCTTCAAATATCTAACCATCCTTCAAGGTCCAGGCACCCAGTCCATTCGTGCTTTTCTGGTGTCTCTGAACCCACTCATATGGCCCTGTGCCACATTTTGCATTGGAATCCAAGGGTTTATTTTATTTCCCCAATTAGAAGGTACTAGGCCTCAGTCTCTTCATAGCTGCTATAATCTCCTTCTCCTAAGGCCAGACCCCAGTTAGGGGCTCAGGAAATCCATATTACAATCCAGTTGATCAGCAGTGAGTACAATATAAGCCAGTCAAGCAGACATAGCTCTAGCAGAATAAGTTTGCTATAGTCACATTAAGACTACATATAATGTATAGAACCACACCCACACCTATGCTGAATTCTCCTAGGCTTTCCAAATTGCACTAAGGCCTCATCCAGCAGCCCCTCCAAGACCATTTGCACAGCCCCATGTGTTCCTATATTAATCACTGTGGGCATTTTAAATCAAGAAGAAAATACTCCAAGTTCTGTTCTGCTCCAACTTCCATATGGGAACAGTGCTTGCAGCCTGCAGCCATGGTTGTCTCTGGTTCCGGCCTGGCCACTGAACATTCTTATATTCAGTGCAGCCTCCTTTAGATCAGTCCCTTGATCCAGTGGGTACACAAATCTCTCCTTCCCTTCCTTTCTTGCCTCCTCCATAGCCTCCCTCTCAAACTGCAGTCATCGGTGGATAGTAAGCAGCTCAGAGAACCCACGTGGGAATGTTTTAGACAGGTGATGCTTTCCTCACCATTAAAAAATGTGTTTTGCTGGGCGTGGTGGCGCATGCTTGTAATCCCAGCATTTGGGAGGCTGAGACCGGAGGATCTGGGTTCGCAGCCAGCCTCAGCTATCTAGTGAGGCCCTCCGCAACTTAGTGAGACCCTGTTTCAAAATAAAGAACAAAAAATAGGGCTGGGGGTGTAGCTCAGAGGTAGAGTGCCCCTGAGTTCAATCTCCAGTACCAAAAAAAAATGTGTTTTGCTCACTTGAAGCAACTTGAATCCCCTTCTCTCTAGGAGGTTGGATGGATGAAGCCCTTGTCCTAAGGAGCACAAAGAGGGTCCACAGCCTGAGCAAAATTTAGCCACCCTTGTCTCTGGAAATGCTAGCATGAATAAACTATAACCTCCCCAGGCATTTCTTACACACTAGGCAGAAAGTTTCCAGTAATGTGTGGTTATTTCCCTTCCTGTTCTCTTTCTTCTTGGGAAGCAGGGTTACTGGGCTTCTGCTTGATTCCTTGTTCTCCTACTCTCTCTCTCTCTCTCTCTCTCTCTCTCTCTCTCTCTCTCTCTCTCTCTCTCTCTCTCTCTCTCTCTCCTAGTGTCCAAGCCATCATTTGCTCCAAGCCTTGGTCAGTCTCCTCTCTTAGTGGAGATTGAAAGTGCTTTGGGCAGAATCTTTTTCTGAAGCTTCACGGGCCCCCTGTCCTTATCATATTGTGTTATAGTTTGGATTTAAAGTGACTTCCAGAGCTGGGCATGGTGGTACATGCCTGTTATCCCAGTACTTGGGAGGCTGAGACAGAAGGATCACAGGTTTGAGGCCAGTCTCAGCAAATTAGTGAGACCCTGTTTCAAAATAAAAAGTAAGAATAGAGCTACCCCCAGTACCAAAAAAAGGAAAGAATTTTAAAAATAAATAAAACATTCCTAGACATCATGGCTTAGACAAGGCAGCCATGTTCAGAGGCAGGGCAAGACTGAAGGGAGGATCCTTGGGGGTGTGGCCAGGCATAACTTGTGTCCCAGCTGACGGCCCATCTGTGGCATCTGCTTTTTAACTCTCTCTCTGCTTCCTGCCATGATTCCCTAAGGATCTCTAGCTCTGGCTCCTGCTTGGAAGCTGGTCTAAAACAAATTTTACACAGACCGAAATCTCCAGAACTGCCCTCTAAGTTTTGTCTGTCAACTGTTTGTGTCACAGCAGTGAGAATGCTGACTATGACCCGTTGCTGGATGCAGTCTGTCTCTTTCTGTGCCCAGGGGCTCTTCTAGCTAAATCTTAACCATTTTCTGGCCTTTCATGGGGATAAATACCAGACCAACAGCAGACTGTGTAGTCCATAGCCTACAGGAAGGAAGGCTTCTATTTGCACAACAGTGTGCTCACACATACTCTAGGAGGTGTCAGCCTCTCAACACTGGCAGGGCCACACCTAGTGGCTTTCCAGACTGTTGGAGTTTTCTGCTCACTTATAAGTGTGAAAGTAAACTACAGTGACCCTAAATTTCAGGACCTGAACAATGATTTGGGATATTTACTAGATTTAGTTTTGGCATGTACTCTATTAGGTGACAGGGTCTTTCCACATTTGTTGCTTCATTGGATCCCCATGACGAACTGGTAAGATCAATATTCTTACCTCTGTTTTTTTGTTGTTGTTTGTTTTGTTTTGGTGATGGTAGTACTAGGGATTGAATCCAGGGTCATTCTACCTCTTAGCTACAACCTCAGCCCTTTTTGTTTTATTTTTCGAAACAGGGTCTTGCTAAGTTGCAGAGGGCCTCACTAAGTTGCTGAGGCTGTCCTCACACCTGTGATCCTCCTGTCTCAGCCTCCCAAGTACTGGGACTACAGGTATGCACCACTGCACCCAGCTTACCCCTGTTTTTATATGTGAAAATATGAAGGCATAATATGAACATTAATGACTAACATTTGTCAAGTACTAGCAATGTACCAGACACTAAGAACTATGCACATATTAATTCATGTTTCCCTTTTAACAATCACATGACCTAGTTATCACAATTATCCTGATTTTAAAGATTAAGAAATTAAAGCCCAGAAAAGACAAAAGCCTGGCTCAAGGTGACACAGTCAATAAGTGGTAGTGCCTTGTCTTAAACATAGGCAGCCTGGCTTCAGAGCCCACATATGTAAATACTATGCTATTTGGATGCAAAAAAGTTGAAAGGTTAACTCACTGACTGAAAGCCACAAAAATCATTAGATGATAGACACTAGGCTGGACATTAAGATTTCTAACTCCAACTTCTGTGTACCTTATACTGCATATTAATTTATTCATATCCAATAAACATTTATTAAGCACTATTCTGCATGGAGCATTATACCAGGTATGCATTGGGCATAATAAAATCAAGTTCTCATAAGGAGCTTGAACTCTAAAGGAGGAGATAAATAAAGGAACAGAAAGCAAGGCACAAGAATTATGATTAAGAGCACGAATTTCATTCCCAGTATATCTAGATTCAAATCACAATACCAATACATAGTAGCAGTAAGCCCTGAACCTTGGTATTTTCATCCTTAAAATGGACATGGTAATATCACTTCATTTTCTCTGTGTGTGTGTGTGTGTGTGTGTGTGTGTGTGTTTGTGTGGTACTGGGGATTGAATCCAGGGGCATTCTTTTACCAAGATACACCCTCAGCCCCTTTTATTTTATTTTATTTTGAAATAGATTCTTACTAGGTTGCTGAGGGTCTTGCTAAGTTGCTGAGGCTGGCCTCGAAACTGTGATCTTCCTGTCTCAGTCTCCCAAGTACTGGGTCTTGGTAAGTTGCTCAGGTTGGCTTCAACTCTCAATCCTCCTGTCTCAGCCTCCCAATTACTGGGAATATAGGTGTGCATCATGGTGTCCATCTTCTATTCATTATTTTTTATTATTTTATTGGTGCATTGTAATCATACATCATTATGCAGTTCAGGGTGATAGAGGCATACATGCACACAGTACACAGTAAGCCCTCCCCCAGTTCCCACCCCACTTGCTCACCCTCCCCACCTTCACATGCAGGACACTGTGATTGGTATTGATAAATCTGTGTATGTACATCATGTCCATTGATATGTTTCCCTCTTCCAGTCTCTTTCTTCCCTCCTGCCTCCCTCAGTTAGGTCCCCTCCCTCATTCCACTAAGGTTTCTTCTCCTTTATCTGGAGTCTCTCCTATGTCCCAATTTCTCCCTAGCTTCCATATATGAGGGAAAATATCCGACCTTTCACTTTTTTGTGACTGACTAATCTCACTTAGTATAATATTTTCCAATTCCATTAATTTCCCTGCAAAGACATAGTTTTGTTCTTCTTTATGGCTGAGTAGAATTCCATTGTGTATATTCTTTCTTAATAAGGTTTTTGTGATTATGACTGAATGCCATGAACTTAGAATGGTGCCTAGCATGTAATGACTGTTGGATGCTATTCTTTCGGGTTTCTCTGTTCTGATAGAGTGTGAATGGCTAAAGGAAGGCCCTGAGCTAGTGTTTGAGCAAGAGCCAGAGAATACTTGGATGGAGGAAAAAGTGGGCAGAGGCCAGAGCACAGGGCCTTGAATGCCATGCACTGTGCTAAGTTATATAGCAGAACTGGCTTGCAACAGGGTCTCTGAAGAGGTTCTTGATCAACACCTACATTTCTGCTACTTTATTCTTTTGAGTAGCAGGGATTGAACCTAGAGGCATTCTGTCTTCAAGCTGTACCCCCAGACCTTTCTATTTTTATTTTTTTTTAATTTTGAAACATAATCTTGCTAGTTGCCGAGGGCTTCACTAAGTTGCTGATGCTGGCCTCAAACATGTGATCCTCCTGTCTTGGCCTCCCCAATGCTGGGATTACAGGTGTGCACCAAGGCACCTGACCAATTCTGCTCCTTTCAAGGAAGAACAAGCTGGATAACCAACCTGCGTGAGTGGTCTAGAGCTCTCAGCATGCATCACATGTCTTTCTTGTAGCTCAGATTCACAAAATTGAATAGCTGTGAGTGACCATATGAATTGCTGGTCTATTTTGAAATAGACTTGATCCTCCCCTCCTCAGTTGTCAGGAGCCTTCTGTGTCACTAGGCAACAGCTGCAGGTCAGCATGTCCCCATGTAAACCCCCTGGCCTCAAGCAGTGACCCAGGAGGAATGAGGCTATTGGACAATGGCTTTCATAGCTGACTGTACGGTGAGGGTTTGGGAGAAAGGTGGGTGCAGTGAAACGAGGTGAGGCACTGCACAGGAATGCTGGGCAGTTTGAGGTCAAAGGAGCCAGACATCATAGGGATCTGGCTAAGATGTCTTTCCAACAGCTTGAGATATTTCAATCTGCCTCCAGGGACTGTTTTTAGAAAATCGTATTTTCCAACTTAGGCTAGAGAAGCCAGTGTCAGATTTACAACCACTGAAATTTTGGGGTGTTTATTCCCTATCATCTCTCTTTTTTTTCAAGGTCATCTAATTTAGTCCAGAGGGCCTGGGGAGTCCAGGATGAAAACTAACTAAGAACTTGGGAAGCTGAGACAGGAGGATCATATGTTCGAGGCCAGCCTTAGCAACTTAGCAAGAACCTGTAGCTCAGAGGTTGAATGCTTCTGGATTCAATCCCAGTATCACAAAAAAAAGAAAGAAAGGAAAAAGAAAAAAAAACTGACAATCATTCCTTGCATTGGTATAATATGTTATGATTTACAAAGAACTCTCACGTTCACTGAATTCTAAAGGCCCCTTGGAAGAGAGGCAAGGCAGGCAATTGTCTGGTCATCATTTCTGATTTTACAGTTGAGCAGATCAAGGCGAAGAGATGGGAAGGTATATGCCCAGAGTCACACAACTACTGACTGGTGGACTAGGACTCTCTATCAGTTTTCAATGCTGGATACCAAATTACCATAAATTTAGCCACTTAAGACAGCACTAATTTATTATTTCATAGTCTTTAATCGGAAACCCAGGCATGGCTCAGTTGAGTCCTCTGCTTAGGATGTCTCAAAGTCACAATCAAGATGTTGACCAGAAGTCAGGTGTGGTGGCATATGCCTATAATCTCAGCATTTGAGAGGCTGAGACAGGAGTATGGCAGGTTTGAGACCAGCTTTGGCAACTTGGCAAGACTCTCAGATACTTAGCTAAACCCTATTTTAAAAAATTAATAAGGGCTAGGGGTGTAACTTGGGGGTAGCATCCGCCTGGGTTCAATCCCTAGTACCCCACCCTTCAAAGAAAAAAAGATGTTTACCAAGGCTGGGTTTCTCATCTGGAGGCTTGGCCTAAGGAACAATCTGCTTTCCCCATTTGTATAGTTGTGGACAGTTTTCAGTTCCTTGTAGTGATAGGATTCATGGCAGTTTGCCTTTTCAAAGCCAGCAAGGGGAGAGAGTAAGTTTGCTAGCAAAATGGTGTCTTATATAATATAAGGTAATCACAAGAATGACCTTTCATCCCCTTTGCCATATTCTATTGTTTAGAAGTAAGTCATAATTCTCATACAAAATCAAGAGGAAGGGACTGCATGGAGGCATGAACACCAAGAGAGATTGAAGCTGCCACCTTAAAGTTTGTTTGTCATAGACCCCAACCTGGCTTTGTCTGACTCTGATGTGGCTTTGCCTGCAGTGGTCTTTCCAATGGATCACACTGTTTCCACAGGGCTATGTGACATCCATTCCTGCTACAAGTCCACACACACCATTCGAAAATGCATTTGCCAACTGCAGAGCGGAGTAAATCTAAGAAGCTCCTCTGCTTGTGAACTGTGCTCTGGGTCACACAGCCTGGGATCCTAACCATCTAATTTATGGATGCACTCCCACCACTCCCACCCTCTTAACTGATCAAAAACAATCCATCACTCCTTAAAATGGAATGTTGTTTTGGGACAATTTTGTACAAACCCTAAGCTTGTTATCTCAAAAAAATGCATGTCTTTCCAGTTTAGGAGACTTCAGCTCTTATCCTGACAACTTCCAAATTACTTACAAAGGCAAAGGGAGTCATGCTGTGTTTTGCTTCTTTGGCTTTTGTGGTGAAGTCCCATTATTTCGATCCTATTAATGACTGTCAGAGAAGATGTGGCCTTAGAGGAACTGTGATAAAGGGAGCTCTTTAAATCTCCCAGCCAGGGCCAGAGAGTTTTCTATGATGGCTTCTAAAGTTTGGGATTGCCCGCCAAGAAGTTCTGTAGCTCTCGGCAGAGGCCCGTTCTTCACTGACAATGGGGGCTACCCTGACTATTCATTTCATTCATTAATTTATTTAGCCAGTCGGTCGGTTAACAAGTATTTATTAAGCACTTCTTTGTGTAAAGCACCATTCTAGCTATTAGCCACATGGAGATCGCCATCCCTATAGAAAGAAGCTCACAGTGAAGACTCAGGCAAGAAAACAATTGCAAGGGTGTAAAATTGTGTGCGTGTATGTTTGTATCACTTTGAAGCTCACTATGATGTATAATTATATTGCACCAATAAAAGTATACAAATGAATCCCAAAATAAATAAAATTATGTTTTTCATTGTTAGTTTTTGTTTAAAAAAGGAGGGATTCAGAAATGTGTTATTTCTCAATACATGTGTACTGCATTTACCTTTGCTTGGAGAGTTCAGGAAGAATGCGGAAGATTGCATTGGTGCTCTAATTGTGATGTCTACAGGAAATGGCAGTGAAATGAAAGAATGGGGCAAGAAGAAAAACTAAAAAGGAAAGCTGAAACAAGCTTCAAGAAGAGGAGAAGAAGCCAGGCATGGTGGTACATACTTGCAATCCCAGTACTTGGGAAGTTGAGACAGAATGATCGCAGGCTGAAGACCAGCCTCAGCAATTTAGTGAGACTCAGCAAAGACATCCTATTTCAAAACAAAAAATTAGAAAAGGGCTGGGGGTGTAGCTCAGAAGTAGAATGCTCCTGGGTTTAATCCCCAGTACCAAAAAAAAAATCTTTGGCTAGAACAAGAAAGGCAAGTCACACATCTCTGGGCTCCTTAAGGATCCTTTACTGGAATGCTACTGCTGGAAGGAAAGGTCATTTTAGGGAGAATGACCTTTGAATTTTTCAGAAGTCATAAATGGCTCATAATAGCAAAAATTCAGTATAATAATCTTGGAAGAAGAACTCATGGAGCAAAGCTTTAGATAGGATAAGATAATTTTCAGTGATAATCTTTTTGAACAAATTTTCTTTGGTTCCTCCACTAATATTAGCAGTGGAGATATAGCTTAAAATGGATCATCAAGGAGACTAGGTGAAGGAAATAGTTCAAATAATGCTGTGTACATATACAAAGCTTTCAATACCAATCTCAGTAACATGTAGGGGGAGCAGGAGGGAGTGGGGTGGGATCTGGAGGGAAACACACCAAGTGCTATACATTTCTATCACTATATATTATAATGCACCAATATAAAAGTGTATTAAGTAAATAAAATTATAGCTCAAAAATTAAATTAAAACTTTTTTTTAAAAAATTGACATGTAGTGGAAGTTGAGAGTAGAACAATGGCTACCAGAGACTGAGGAGAGGATGGAGAGTTGGGGAGAGGCAGAATTGTTTTAAAGGAGGCACAATCTGAGCCTGTTTTATGGGATCAGGAAAGAGATGTGCTTGCTCAGAACGACAGACCAAAGCTTCCCAGGCCAGGCAAATGAATCAAATGCGTGGATGCAGGGAACAGCAGAATTTGTACCAAACTGGAGGGCATTGTAATAAAGAAAAATGAAACACCATGTGGTCCTAATAAAACATGGCCTGCAAGCTGTCAATTTGTGACCCCAGCTTGGACAAAGGAGGTAGTGTTTGTGCTGAGATTGAAATGATAGTAGCAAATGCTTGTACAGAGGTTACTGTGCACCAGGTACCCTTGTAAACAATTTAAATGTATTAACTCATTTAATTTCTCCAACAAGCCTCTTAGGTAGATACATTTATTAGCTCTAATTGATAGATGAGGGAACAGGGGTCCTGAGAAGTTAGATAGATTGCCTGAGGTCACACAGTTAATAACCACAGCTGGAATGTAAATTCAGGCAGCCCAGGTTTAGATCCCATGCTCCAAACTACAATGCCCTCAATCTTTGCTAAAAGATGATGGAGTGTTTGGAAAGATGACCAGTGAAAAAAAAGTATGGCATGCAGAGAAAGCAGCATGAGTAAAGTTGGAGACCTGAAAGGTACAAGGGATTTCAGGGTCCATGAACAGTATGGTATTTCTGGAATAACAAGTATGTTTTTTGAGGTGATGAAGGTGGTTGGATGGGTGGAGGAAGATGAGATAGATGAAAAGAAATAAGGCCAGACAGAAAAACCAACAAGATACTCATGTGCCACACAAAGAACTTATTCATTCATTGGGAAGACATTTATTAAGCACTTGTTGTGTACCAGACACTTACAAGGCACTGTGCTAAGTGCTGAGATAGACCTAGGCACAGGGCCTGGAAGTATAGCTCTGTAACAGAGTGCTTGTCTAGAATGCTCAAGGCCCTGAGTTCCTTCTCTAGCACCATGAACAACCAAAAATCAAAAGACCTAGGTACACAACATGCTTGGGGGAATCAGAGACTGGGCATCAAACTCAGCATGAGGAAGTCTGGGAACACTTCCCAGAAAAAATGATTGAATTGACCTACATGTTAAATGATAAGCATGAGTTAGCTAGGCAAAGGAAACAGGATAGAGCATTGCAAACAGAGGGGTCAGGGAAAGGCATTTCTGAATTCATGGTAAAAATGGTCTTTCTTCTGGTCTCAAGTTTTCCTCTTTATTTTTCCCTCTCTTTTTTGTGGTACGAGGGAGTGCACCCAGGAGCATTTGACCTCTCAGCTGTAGCCCCAGACTTATTTTATTTCATTTTATTTTTTGAAACAGGGTCTCATTAAGTTGCTGAAGGTCATGCTAAGTTGCTGAGGCTGGCCTCAAATCTGTGATCCTCCTGTCTCAGCCTCTCTAGTACTGGCATTACAGATGTTCACCACTGCACCCAGCTCTTTTCTCCCTATTTTGTTTTCTCTTTTGAAGAGGGTGTCTTGCCGTAGTGCCCAGGCTGGCCCTGAACTTCTGTGCTCAACTGATTCCATTCTTCTGTCTCAGCCTCCCAAGTAGCTGGGAATACAGGCATATGACATCATCCCTGGTATCCCCCTTCCTCTCCTTCCTTTCACCTATTCTCTTGTCACAGTAGTACATTGAAAGCCAGAGAAGAATCTGTCTAAGAGTTGCTCTACAGGATTTCTACATTCTGGCATATGTAGCAGAGGGAAAGAGGTAAATCTGGGGTTAGAATAGCTGAGTTTAGCCTCAGGCACTTTATCAACATTGACTTCATTTAAATCCAATCATCACATCAACACTGCAAAATTTCCTTCTTAATCCCTTAGCCATGTTTTATAGATGAGGACATGGAGGCTCAGAGAGGCTATGGCAGCTGCTTGGAGTACTCTATTGGTAGTTGGCATGATTTGGTATTTAAACCATAACTATCTGGGTCCAAAGCCAGGCCCTTATATTCTCAACCCCTAAGAACATTCTTCCAAATGAAGGCATGGTAATTCTTCACAATAATAGCTGAAAATCTGGCTACTGTGAATTGTGCTTTTATAAACATGAGTATGCATGCATCACTATATCTAACTTTAATTCTTCCAGAAAGATACCAAGGACTTGGTACACCTGGGCCATATGGTGATTCCATTCCTAGTCATTTGAAGAACCTCCATACAGATCTCCATTGTGGTTGTACTAATTTACAATCCCACAAATGATGTGGAAGAGTTCCCATTTCCCCACATTCTTGTCAGCATTTATTATTGTTTGTCTTCTTATCTACCAACAGATGAATGGATGAAGAAAATGTGGCGTATACACACAATTGAGTTTTGCTCAGCCATGGAGAAGAACAAAATTATGCCATTTGTAGGAAAGTGGATGGAACTAGAGAACATTATGCTAAGTGAGATCAGCCAATCTCAGAAAGTCAAGGATTGTAATGTTATCATTCATATGTGGAAGCTACAGAGAAAAAAGGAAACAAAAGGGACTCCGGATAAATGAGGAGACAGACCAATAGAAAAATGGAAGGGGGCTAGGGGAGGAAGGAGGAGAGGATAAAAAGGAGGACTGAGGAAGGAAATAGATGAAATAATAGGATGTCCATACATAAAGGTATCACTATTAATCTCACTAACCTGTATGGGGAGGGAAGGGGGAGGAGCAGGGTGGGATATGGGGGAATTACACCAAGTGCTCTGTGTGTGTATGTTTGTATCACTTTAAACCTATGTTATATAATTGCAATGCACCAATAAAATTATAAAAATAATAGCTAAAATCATTTGTTGCAAACTCAGCATAGAGTGTAATCCCAAAGTGCTTTTCTCATTATATCATTGCTCTGAGCCTTGGATTTCTCAGCTATAAATCAAGATTGTGGTGAAAATGATTACTGTTCACCAATATTCAGTTCCTTTCTACTTTAAATACTACAGGAGTCTTCTTTGCTTCCTTGGAGTTAGATATGGCCGTATTTCTTGCTTTCTCCAGTGAAATATGGGCAGTAGTAATATATGTCATTTTAGAATTTAACAGACCACACTATTCTGTCTTTTTTCCATATTACTGAACAACATTCCAAATGGTAGTAGCTCCATTGGCCTGGGTTTCTGTGTGAAGATGATATGTACCAGACTCCTCAATTGGCCACCTATGGACTGTCAGAACAAATAAAAATATATATGTGTTTTCACTGGTTTAAGTAATTGAAATTCTGGCCATTGAAATTCTGAGGTTGTTACCTCAGCACAATCCATTATATTCTCATCAATACAGAGGCTAGTGCTCTATATCTCATGGATTTGTTGTGTGGATCAATGGCATAATAGAAGTAGAAGCATTTCATAAATCCTGAGAGCCAGGCGTGATGGTGCATGTTTGCAATCCCAGTACTTGGGAGGCTGAGATGGGAGGATTGCAGGTTTGAAGCCAGCCTCAGCAACTTAGCAAGACCTTCCACAACTTAGACCCTGTTTCCAAATAAGAAATAAAATCGAGCTGGGGGTATAGCCCAGAGATAGAATGCCCCTGGGTTCAATCCCCAGTGCCACAAAAAATAAATACTGAGACTGTGTGAACATGTGATATATTACTATTTGCCAAGGTGGTATATCTGAATTCGTGCCCCACTGAGCTGTGTTCTAATGAAGTTTCACTGTGCAAATAGGATATTTTGAGAAAATTGCATTGTATCTCATTCACTGTAGGCAGATATTCACTTTTTTATTAGCATTCTTGTGTGGAAGCCTTCCCTATTATGGATAGGGATGGAACTAACCCTAAGAACTGAAGTCCATTTCTCAGAGACGATGAGTAGCCAACATTCAGCCACTATGATCAAAACAGTTACTAGTTCAAATATTTTTCTTTCTAGACTCAGTGAAGCAATTAGGAAATCTCAGCCCTGCTCTATCCAGATAACACTCTAGATTCCACCCCTCCTAGAACAGAGGGAAGGCTGTTGATCCTAAGACTGATAGTTCCAACCCAATAACTCTCCAGAAGGTGATTTGCAAGCATTGGCCTGTAAAGGCTAGTCATGACATTTATCAGATGAAGAGGCTTGGGTAGTTTCTAACTGTGGGGAAAAGCCAGGCCCTCCTCATGCCTAGCAATCCCAGTCTTTGACCTGGTAATGCTCCTCATAAGAATCAATCCTAAGGAAAAAATCAATAGCAAAAGGAGGCTAGCTAGGTGCAGTGGTGCATGCCTGTAATCCCAGTACTTGGGATGCTGAGACAGGATGGTCACAGGTTCGAGGCAAGCCTCTAAAACTTAGAATGATCCTCAGCAACTTAGTAAGACTATGTTTTAAAATAAAAAGTAAAAAGGGCTGGAGGTATAGGTCAGTGGTAGAGCACTCTTGGATTCAATCCCTCCTACCACAAAAGAAAGAGGGAAGGAAGAGGTAAAGGCTGTGTCCAAGTACATTTTTATAATAAAAATATAGAAAACACCTAAAACTCAACAATAGAGCAAAGGCTATATAACTTTCAAGTCTTAATTAGGAAAACTGAAGAGATGGGAAACTATATTGAGAGGTGAGAAAACAGATGCACTGGAAAGTAAAATCAGCTATGTGAGTTCACCTGGTCAGTAAGTAGTAAAACTGAGACTTGAATCCAAGCAATGCAGTGTTATTGTTTATGGGTGCTCCAGTCCTCTGGGGCTGCCATTACAAAATACTAGTGTGGCTTAAATAACAGAAATTTATCTTCTCACAGTTCTAGAGGCTGAAAAGTCCAAGATTAATGTTCCAGGAGGGTTCCGTTTCTGGTCTTACTGTGTCTTCACACAGTGGGAAGAGAGTAAGAGTTTTGGTGTCCCATCTTCTCATAAAGACACAAATCCTCAGTTCAGAGTTCCATCCTGATGTTCTCATTTAACCTTAATCATCTCGTGTGTGTGTGTGTGTGTGTGTGTGTGTGTGTGTGTGTGTGTGTGTATGTGTGGTACTGGGGATTGCACCTAGGGGCATTCTACTTCCAAGCTATACCTTCAGCCCTTTTTGTTTTTGAAATAGGCTCTTGCTAAGTTGCTAAGGGTCTCTCTAAGTTACAGAGGCTATCCTTGAACCTGTGATTCTCTTGTCTCAGCCTCCCAAACACTGGGATTACAGGCATGCACCACCACTACATCTGAATCCTTTTTATTTTTATCTTTTTATTTTGAAACAGGGTCTTGCTAAGTTGCTGAAGATCTCCCTAAGTTGCTGAGACTGTTCTCAAACCTGTGATCTTACTGTTTCAGCCTCCCAAGTACCAGGATAAGAGGTGTGCATGGCCACACCCAGCTCCTAATAACCTCCTTCAAGGATCCAATACAGCATATGGGGGCTAGCGCTTCAACATACAAATTTTAGGGAGGCACAATTCAACATTTTGCCCCTAGCCTCCTTAAATTCGTGTCTTTATAGCATGAAAAATACACTCATTCCACCCCAACAGCACTAAAACTCTTAACACATTCCAGTACCAACTCTAAATTCTAAAGTCTAAGTCCCATTTAAATATCACTTAAATCAGAGATGGATGAGGCTCGAGATGATATAATTGATCCTGAGGCAAAATTCCTTTCCAGCTGTGAACCTGTAAAATCAGATGAGTTATATGCTTCCAAAATACAATGGTGAGAGAGAATAAGATGGACATTCCCATTTCAAAAGGAAGAAAGAAGGGGTGAAGGGTCTCAATTAAATCCCAAACCTAGCAAGGCAAATTTCTTTAGATCTTGCAGCTTAAGAATAATCCTTGTCGGGGCTGAGAGTGTAGCTCAGTAGTAGAGGGCCTGCCTAGCATGCATGAGACCATTCCATTTCAAGAAGAAGAAGGAGGAGGAGGAGGAGGAGGGGAAAAGGAGGAGGAGAAAAGGAGGAGGAGGAGGAGGAGGAGGAGGAGGAGGAGGAGGAGGAGGAGGAAGGTCTATCGCTTGATATCATCATCACCAGAGTGGTGGTTCTACCTCATCAGCCTGGCCATAGACTGTCTGACCCATTAAAACTGAGGCAAAGAATCTGCCCTTTGAAGCCAAGGAGGCAGATCTGATGATCACTGAATTGTGTTTGGGTTCCTTTTTCCCTATTCTTAAACAATAGCACACACACACACACACACACACACACACACACACATATATGCTGGCTTATGGAAGCCTGGGGGAGGTAGCTTCAAAGTAAAAAATCAATAACATTATAAAACCAAGGAGGCAGACAAAGATTTAGACCATGTGTAGGTCATCAAAACCTGTGAAATAATAGTATGGCTTGAATGGTAAGAGCAGGAACCAGTGATCACATAATCATGAAGCCAGACATTTGATGGTGGTCAGAAGGAAAAGATAAATACATCTCCAAAGAGTAGACATATTGAGAGGAAGCATCTTAGAATGGCTAGAGTTCCTTGCATGAGCAGTCGAGCAATTTAAATATCACTCAAATGGTGGCATGGTAAATATTATTTTCCTGTCCCCCCAGCTCTACTCATAACACAAAACCCTTATCCATCCAGTAAACATGTCCATGTCATACAATACAAACTTATGTCCTCAATCTCTATCTCAGGTGGTTCAAAAGCAATTGAACCAATCAACTCAATTCTGCTTTTTGTGTGTGGGTGGCATGGAAGATTGAACCCAGAGGCATTCTACCTCTGAGCTACACCCCCCCAGCCCTATTTTATTTTATTTTGAAATAGGGTCTCACCATGTTGCTGAGACTGTCCTCGAACCTGTGATCTCCCAAGTACTAGGACTTCAGGTGTGCACCACCACACCCAGCTAACCCAGTTCTACTCTTGACAAATAGATAATTATGAATTCTGGTCTCCAATTCCACAAGTTAAACGCCAAACCACACCCCTTCTTATGCAACACTTCTCTAGAGCACTTCTCTGGAGCTCATTTTTAGAGCTCTTTCTTCCGGCTAATGACACTCTGCTTTTCCCTTTCTCAATCTGCACCCTTCTGTCACTTTCTCCACAGTGTATCCAGGGCTTCATAGTTTGTAAATAATAATTAGTCTGAAATCCGGGCGTGATGGCGCACGCTTGAAATCCCAGCATTTGGGAGGCTGAGACCAGAGGATCCAGGTTCGTGGCCAGCCTCAGCTACCTAGTGAGGCACTCCGCGACTTAGTGAGACCTGGTTTCAAAATAAAGAATAAAAAATAGGGCTGGGGGTATAGCTCGAAGGTAGAATGCCCCTGAGTTCAATCCCCAGTACCGCAAAAAATAATAATAATAATAATTAGTCTGTATAACACCTTGATTTGATGGCAGAAGAGCAAGAGGGTAAAGCAAGAGATTTATTGGGAAAAATGAGTAGTTTACATACACAACAGAGGTACAAAGTCAAGCAAATCCCATTTTACAGTCAGGCATGGTGGCATGCGCCTGTAATCCCAGTACTTAGGAGGCTGAGACAGGAGGATCTTAGGTTCGAGGCCAGTCTTTGGAACTTAATGAGACCCTATTTCCAAATAAAAATTAAAATAAGGCTGGGAATGTATCAGTCAGTCACACACACACACACACACACACACACACACACACACACACACACTGTATTTTCCCTCTGATACTATATATACTCCCTATCATTTACTAAGCATGCCTTCATTCCACTAGTTAATTTTATCAGTTATTTGAAGACACAGGAAATTAGAGATTGGCTAGGAAACAAAGCTTGAGAAGACATAGGATTATCAATGAGCATTAATGGGCCTGTTTAAGTAAACCAGGTCCCATAAAAGTCGGTAAAGGGTAGTGAAAAGGGCATGGATCTTGGACCTGTTTATTCAATTTCCACCTTTGTCAACTTATTAGCTATTGGAAATGGTCCTTACTTGGCTTTAATTCAGCTACATGTAAAATGAGATAGATGGTGTCAGCTTCACTGGTATGAAGATTAAATGCCCGACACCAAGGAAGCAGTCAATCAATGCCAATTCATTTGTGCTCTATCTGTAGGAAATGGTGGGCTGCTAGGTGAATCCTCTCCAGAAAGACAGGGATTTTGAGATCCTGGGGTTTGAGCTGAGCAGAAAAGACTTGGATAAGTATTCAGATCTATCTCCTGTTGCAGCCTGAGATTTAATCTGGGATACCAGGATTGTAGAAACACCATCTGTAAGAGCCTAGAAAATTCCAGAACACTGGGTGAGTTCAATGTCCTTCTTGGTACACCCAAAAGTAGCCAGGGGTAGAAGCTTCTTAGCTTGCTCACCAATTTTGTGAAACCTGAGCCAGGCCTCCCCTATCTCTCTACAGGAACTGGGATTCTCTGTGGCTGTGTGATGCATGGTCTTGACTCTAGGAGAAAATCTTAATCCACCTACCAACATCCATATTTTTTGTCTTTTTTTTTTTTTGGTACTAGGGATTGAACCCAGGGACATTCTACCTCTGAGCTATACCCTCAGCCCTATTTTTATTTTTTTATTTTGAAACAGGGTCTCACTAAGTTAGTGATGAAGGTCTCGCTAAGTTTCTGAGGCTGTCCTCAAACCTGCAATCCCCTAGTCTCAGCCTCTCAAGTACTGGGATTATAACCCTGCACCACTATGCTTGGCCCTCCATCCGTTTTAAAGTCAAGGTCTCTGCTGGAAATCACCTATCTCTGGAAATGGCCTGAATCCTGCTACACTCCAATTAGTTCTCTACTTTGGGCATCTGGGATGCGAAGCACACGTGTTTTTTGTTGTTGGTGGTGGTGGTGTTTTTTTATTTTTTATTTTTTTTTTCAGTACTGGGGATTGAACTCAGGAGCATTCTACCTCTGAGCTACATCCCCAGCCCAATTTTTTATTCTTTATTTGAAACAGGGTCTCACTAAGTTGCGGAGGGTCTCACTAAGTACTGAGGCTGGCCGCAAATCCTCCAGTCTCAGCCTCCCAAGTACTGGGATTACAAATTACAAGCGTGCGCCACCATGCCCAGCTGAAGCACAAGTGATTTGAATTGCTTTTTAGCACAACAACAGGATGGTGAAAATCATTCAAAGTATGCTTTAAGTCAATCATTTTCTCTTTACTTGGTTGTATTTTAGATTGGCTTGTTTTGACCCCAATGCCATTCCAACATCATCTCTGAACAAAATAGTACTGTGAGCTGGTTTTACAGTTCCTGTTTCTTTGTCTAGACCCCTCTTGCCTTTTTAGCCCTTGACCTACCCTCGGGAACTTCTGGGAACACCAATCCTTTGCTCAGAGAAAAGGAAAATCTCATGGGATGAGGTCCAGTGGCTGGTTAATTAATGCAGCAAGGAACTCAAAGACACCCTAAAACCCCACGGCTCAATTGTTCTCCAGCTTCCCCAAATAAACATCACACTCATTACCATGGGCAGCCATGTAGCCTCTCTCAACAGGGGCCAATGAAATGGAGGTAAACTCATCCATTCGTTCAGCAAATTCTTGTTGAGCCCTTCAGCTGAAGGCATTTAGACAAGACACACAGCAAGAGAATTAAGGGGGAATTAAGGAATAGTTTGGCTAGTATCAAGAACTGTTAGTATTTTTTTAAATTTTTTTATTGTAGTAATTTGTGCAATATAGCATACATCTTTGTTAAGTACGAGTTGTTGACAACATATTTGCACACAGTCCTCATTTGACCCTTTCCCCAATTCCCACCCCAATCCCCTCCCCTTCCCTCCCCCTCAGGTTCACTTCGGTGAGTGACCTTGATATGATTGTGTAATTACATCATGTGCTTTAGGGCGTCCCTCTGCCCCCTGCGTCCACTACAATTAAATCAACTTTGTTGCTTATCGAGGGTCTCTCCTTTTCATCTGGAGACCCTCC
>PVLC010002266.1:8437-69941 GCA_004027655.1 Graphiurus murinus | reverse complement strand
AGGAACTGTTAGTATTTTGACTTGAATGGAGCATAGGATGGAAAAGTGCATGTGAACATAGATGAGGCCTGAGAGAGAATTGGGTCAGATCAGAAAGAGTCTTGAGGGCCAGTTTTGAGGAGTTTGAGACTTTATCTTGAAGGTATGGAGAACAATGGAAATATGTTACACAGGACAGTGACATGATCAAGTGTGTGTTTTAGAAAGGATACTTCAGTAGTCACAGTGTGAATGGTGCTGAGCAAAACTATGGACATTAAAATATCATGCCTGGCCGGGCGTGGTGGCGCACGCTTGTAATCCCAGCATTCGGGAGGCTGAGACCGGAGGATCCGGGTTCGCGGCCAGTCTCAGCTATCTAGTGAGGCACTCCGCAACTTAGTGAGACCCTGTTTCAAAACAAAAGAATAAAAAATAGGGCTGGGGGTGTAGCTCGGAGGTAGAATGCCCCTGAGTTTAATCCCCAGTACCGCAAAAAAAAAAAAAAAAATCATGCCTGTAATCTTGTACTTGGGAGGCTGAGACAAGAGGATTGTGGAGTCGAGGCCAGCCTCAGAAACTTCGTGAGGCCCTATTTCTAAATAAAGAATAAATAAATGACTGGGAGTGTATCCTCGAGGTAGAATGTTCCTGAGTTCAATCCCCAGTAGTACACATATACACAAAAAGATATCATCCAAGGGGAAGATAGGCCAAGAGTGGTGACATACTCCTGTAATGCCAATATTGGTAGGATTAGACAGAATCACAGGTTAAAGGTCAATCTCGGCAACTTAGCAAGGTCCTCTCCAACTTAGTTAGACACTGTTTCAAAATTTAAAACAAGCCAGGTGTGGTGGTGCACACTTGTAACCCCAGTACTTGGGAGGCTGAGACAGGAAGATCACAGGTTTTCAGCCAGCCTCAGCTACTTAGTGAGGCCCTCCGAAACTTAGTGAGATCCTGTTTCAAAATAAAGAATATAAAATAGGACTGGGGGTGCAGCTCGGAGGTAGAATGTCCATGGGTTCAATGCCCCATACCACAAAAAATAAAAATAAAAATACAACAAAAAGATAGGCCCTTAACCTCCCCTTTTTTGTACTGGGGATTGAACCCAGGCACAGTCTACCTCTGAGCTGCCCTGCCAGCCTTTTGATTTTTTTATTTTGAAACAGAGTCTTGCTGAGTTGCTGAGATTGTCCTTGAACCTGCGATCCTCCTGTCTCAACCTATCAAGTACTGGGATTGCATGCGTGTTCTACCATACCTGATACTTAGCCTTTTAAATTAACAATAAAATCTCTCTTCCTTTAAGGGACATTAGAGAAACTAAAGTATAGCTTATTTAAAAGTAATTGAGAGCAGCCAAGTTGAGTCTGATCAGGGCACCCCAAAAGAATCTGCCCTTTTAGCTAAGGGTCGAAGCGTTCTGACTTTGACTCATTTCTGGTCCTTGTAGCCTGAAAAATAGTGTTAGTTCATGACACACTGCCATTGGCTCTTTTAAGTTTCTTTCGTTTAAAAATAATATCTGGAGGCTGGGGTGTTGCTCAGTGGTAGAGTGCTTGCCTAGCATGTGCAAGGTCCTGGGTTCAATCCCCAGTACCACCAAAAAAAAAAAAATCCCCCACCCCACGTTTCCCTCCAGCTTTTCTTTTCTCTCCTTTATAACTACATTTCTAAAAGGATTTTTTCTAGTCTTAGATTTCCCATTGTCTCATCTCCCATTCACTCCCAAACCCAAAACCATCAGATGAATGCTTCATTCTCTCACTCTAGACTCTCTCTAAATGAATTCAAGGATCCCCATGCCATTAATATGTATATGCTGACAACTCCCAGATTGATATTTCTAGATTTCTTTTCTTTAGGTAAACCTTTTTAAACTTATCGGTGAGTACAGTTTTTTCTCAAGAAGCATTTATTCCTCTGTTAAAGATAAAAGATCAGCTGGGCATGGTGGGACATGCTTGTAGTTCCGGTACTTGGAAGGCTGAGACAAGAAGATCTCAGGAAGGCTGGGTGTGGTGGCGTACGCTTGTAATCCCAGCACTTGGGGGGCTGAGGCTGGAGGATCCGGGTTCTCGGCCAGCCTCAGCTACCTAGTGAGGCCCTCTGCAACTTAGTGAGACTCGGTTTCAAAATAAAGAATAAAAAAAAATAGGCCTGGGGGTATAGCTTGGAGGTAGAATGCCCCTGAGTTCAATCCCCAGTGCCAAAAAAAAAGAAGATTTCAGGTTCAAGACCAGCCTCAGCAACTTAGTGAGAATCTCAGCAACCAAGTGAGACCCTGTTTTGAAACAAAAAATAAAAAGGGCTTGGGGGTATAGCTCAGAGGTAACTTCTCCTGGGGTTCAATCCCCAGTAACACACACACACACACACACACACACACACACACACACACACACACATGCAAGCGCACGTAAAAGGATCTTTTGCATTTGGGAGCCTATTTCAGGGTTCAATGAGGGGGATACTCTGAAAGACTGAAAATTACCTTTGAGCTCAATAACATTCTCTACACCAATATGCTTTTTTTTTTTTTCCGGTACTAGGGATTGAACCCATGGGCATTCTACCTCCAGGCTACACCCCAGTCCTATTTTTTATTCTTTATTTTGAAACAAGGTCTCACTAAGTTGCAGAGGGCCTCACTAAGTAGCTGAGGCTGGCCACAAACCCAGATTCTCCAGTCTCAGCCTCCCAAGTACTAGGATTATTGCAATAACATTCCTAACCATTGTTTCCCTCCAAGTTGGAGCTGAAAATTATAATTCCTGGTTCTCTTTTTGCTCCCAGGCCTCTCCCAGGGGTTTTGATAGCTTTCCTTTAACCTGAGAAGAGACAAATAGATAAACACAATAAAATTTCATCTTCTGAGAGTCCAAAATATTGGAGATCTACTTTGAAATTCAGCTGAAGTTGTGGATTGTCTCCAAGTTTAGGCAACTAGTTTGGGGCTAATTCGGTCATTCATAGGCTGTTTTCTTCTTCAACTTTAAGTTTTAGTGTGAGAGAAAGGCAGTTGAAGTTTTATCACAAGTCAAACAGAGTAAACCTCAGGGCCCAAGTTAGAGAAGCTGAGATAAGAAATCAGTGCTTCCAAACCACATGACACCCATTGGCTATGTCCCAAATTCTGGCTTCCAGGTCCATGGGGGCTATAAGTTCTGGTCTTTCCAGAAGTCTTCCTGCAGTAGTAGGGAAAGTAACACATTTTTTAAAATCTCTTCTCTAAAAATTTGTTTTTGTTTTCGTTTATTACAGTGCTGGGGATTTTGGCCAGGGCCTGGCGCATGCTAGGCATGTGCTCTAAAGCTGACCTACATCCCCGGAAGGGAGCACTTCTTATGGACAATAAAAGAGAAACAACAATCCAACCATTTTATTCCAGGAATCAAGAGTAAAGAATGAGATAGAGGCATTTATGGCCTTATCTGACTCAGTAGGACAATGTCAAGGATTTGTTTAGAGAGAGAAAGTGACCCTTCTTTTAAAATTCCCATGTACTTCCCACTATTAGTCTCAAGTGCTTGGCTTAGTTCCACGCTCTACAGCTCTACATCTTCTCCCTTTAAACACCAAACTTGATAGTGGCTTTTGAGGGGAAGATAGGGCTTATAGACTTGCAGAACAGGAGAAGGCTGCTGAGTCCCCAAAGAAGCCATTTTTGTGGTGCTGGGGATGGAACCCACCACTGAGCTATACCTGTACCCCTCTTTTTAAATTACTTCCAAAAATTTTATTTATTTACATTTTAACTGACACATAATAACTACATATTTATGGGGTAAAGGAAGATAACTTCATATAAGCATACAATGCATAGTGATCCAATTAGGGTAATGAGCATTTCCATCTCCTTAAACATTTCTCACCTTTTTGTGCTTGGAGCCTTTGAATTCTTCTCTACTAGTTGTCTGTAAAGTATTCTGAACTTCCCTTTACTCTGTCATAAGTATGCAGAATATCTTCCCAGAAGTGACTTGTTCTGACCCAGACTGTATTCAGCCATCCCCAAGGTCAGGGAAGCTGACATATAAATGAAAATGGAGGCCAGGGTGGTGGCACATACCTGTAATCCCAGAACTTGAGAGGTGGATACAGGAGGATTGTAGGTTCAAGGCCTTAGCAACTCAGTGAGACCCTCAGTAACTTAACAAGACCCTGTTTCAAAAATAAAAAATAAAAAAGGGCTGGGGGTGTTAGCTTGGAGGTAGAAAGCCTCTGCGTGCAATTCCCAGTACAAAAATGGAGTGATATTTCTGCAACCAATCTCTAGGACTTTTAGGGAAAGACCAGCCTCCTTATGTCTACTGTAGAAACTCAGTTGTCAAGTCATTTACTTTGGTATAAAGTTTGAAAATTACATAAGTGGCTACTGGGACCAGAGGATGGGAATAAATATGGTCAATGGTTTTCTAATGACTTGATTATCCAGAGATGGCCAAAGAGTCCAATGGCTATACCAGTTCCTGCTGGCCATGAGAAGGCCAAAAGAGAGTATCATGCTTAGTTCTGGCTTGCTTGCTTGGCTAAATAAAGCCACGTTCTTCTGGTTGCCCTGGAAGAGATGTTCATTTATAAGCAATGATGAGAGTTAAAATTTTGCACTCTTATGCTAAAGTTTGCAAGGTTCTGTTTCTAGATCACTGTTGCTAGAGATTCTTCAGCACAAGAATTTAGAGAACACCATTAGGAGCTCTTGTATTTGGATACAAATTTCTCTATTTTCACATTCAAAACAAAATCTTGGAGACCCAGCGTGGAAAGCCGAGCTTAGAGAGTATTGCAGAAGATAAGAACAGACTATTCAAAGGTATGATAAAAGCCCCAGAGTTGGAGTCAGACCTGAGTGCATAAATGCCTTCCATGACCACTGTTTGATTCTGGTTAAATCATTGAAGTGATTTGAGCTCCAATTCCTCTCTGCAAATCAGGAATGCTAGTCTCTATTCCCCAGCTGTACTTAGTAAAATACCTTATGCACAAAGGACCCAGTGCACAGTAGATGATAGGTACAAATTATTTGTATCTAAATTTGTTCCTTATAACGGCTCTTCCTTACAACTGTGGCTCAACTCTTCTAAGGCCCTATGGTTACATATGGCTCTACTCTCTGGGTCCTGTTTTGGAGAACCTTTCAAAGTGTCTTCAATCCATTCTTCTTAAAAATTTTAAGGCAGCTTAGCATATTGGAGGATGCCTATAATCCCAGTACTTGGGAGGCTGAGACAGAGGATCACAGGTTCAAGGTCAGCCTCCTCAACTTAGCGAAACCCTGTTTCAAAATAAATAAAATAGGGCTCAGGGTGTAGCTCAGAGGGAGACTGCCCCTGGGTTCAATCCCCAGTACCATAAAAAAGAAAAAAAATCCAGGACATTATTTGAAATTTCTTGAACTGAACGTGGAATGGCACACCTATCAAAATCCTACTTCTAATTGAGGACGCAATTCCTGTGTCAACCTTACTGCAAAACTCTCACAAATGTTCTTTAGCTTTAACCTAGAGGCTCAGGGAAGGCTTCCTCCAGGAAGTGATGCTTGAGCTGAGATATAAAAGCTGAGTGAGAGTATCCCAGGGAAGAGGAGGGCAGAGAGTATTCAGGATAGAAGAAACCATATACATGAGAAAATCTTGATGCAAAAGGTCAAGGGGGGCTGAAACAAGAGTATCACAATTTCAAGACCAGCCTCAACTTATTGGGACCCTGTCTCAAAAAAATAAATTATAAAAAAGGACCAGGGAGCCTGGGTGTCGTGGCGTACGCTTGTAATCCCAGCATTTGGGAAGCTGAGACTGGAGAATCTGGGTTCACGGCCAGCTTTAGCTACTTAGTGAGGCATTCCGCAACTTAGTGAGACCCTGTTTCAAAATAAAGAATAAAAATTAGGGCTGGGGGTGTGTAGCTCAGAGGTAGAATGCCCCTGAATTCAATCCCCAGTACCGAAAAAAAAAAGAGACCAGGGATGAAGGAAGCTCAATGGTAGAGCATCCCTGGGTTCAATCTGCAGTACCACAAAACAATAACAACAAAAAAGGCAATGTAATTTGTTGAAAAGGCTGAAAGAAAAACAGAAAGCCAGTGTGACTAAAGTAGAGAAGGCCAAAAGCCTTACAAATAGGACAATTGCAAGTGGCTATGTAATTGGTACCCTGTCGAGGTGGGGGGTGGGGGGAGTAGGAACTGAAATCCACCCTGTGTTCTGCTTGCTAAACCACATATTCATGGAATTGTGTCCATTCAGGCATGGTAGCTTTGTCTAATTTGCCCACCCTTGTTTTAATTTTCACAATGATTCCTAAAGGCTAGCAGCATCCCTTACATGCATGTTCTGGCTCCTACTTACCAGGAACTTTTCCTTTCATTCTCTTTGTGCTCCAGCTATACAGGTCTTCTGCATCCTCGAGACCTTTGCACATGCATTCCTTGTTATATTGGTTTTGTGTCATATACCCAACAGTGCTTGGCACACCACTAAGACACACACACTCGATGAGTATGTTTTGTTTTGTTTTGTTTTGTTTTTCAGTACTGGGGATTGAACTCAGGGGCATTCTACCTCCGAGCTGTACCCCCAGCCCTATTTTTGATTCTTTATTTTGAAACTGAGTCTCACTAAGTTGCGGAGTGCCTCACTAGGTAGCTGAGGCTGGCCGAGAACCTGGATCCTCCGGTCTCAGCCTCCCAAATGCTGGGATTACAAGCGTGCGCCACCGCGCCCGGCTCTCGATGAGTATGTTTTGATGAATGGTCAATGACCTGAGGCTGATTTGGCTCCTTTTAAGTCTAGACCTAAACCAACTGCAATTGGATTAAACCTCCTTTGGTCTTCACATTAGAAAGGCTGGCACAATGCTCAGTTCCAAGTGATGAGAGCAGTGATTCTTGCTGTCCATGCACGGCAGAGGAGGTGCTTTCTTTCCCTGGGGCCTCTAGAATATTTAGGGACAGAGAGGGTCACAAGAACAACTCCAACTCCTCCTCCTCCTCCTCCTCCTCCTCCTCCTCCTCCTCCTCCTCCTCCTTCTTCGTGGTAGTAACGGGGACTGAACCCTGGGGCCTTCTATCTATGAACTACATACCCAGCCCTATTTTATTTTTTATTTGGACACAGGACCTCACTAAGTTGCTGAGGCTGACCTCCAACCTGCGATCCTGTCTCAGCCTCCCAAGTACTGGAATTACAGGCATGCGCTACCATACATGGCTCATAAGGACTTCTTAATACAGACAGAGTTCTTAATACACAAAGAGTTGAAAGCAGTGATGAATGTGGGTTTTTTCCCCTCAAAACTCTAGAGAGCTTTCTCTGAGAACAATTACATCTTCAACAAGAGTTTGTCCACCAGCCTGGATTTCTGCAAGAATGGTAAGCTCCTATTACAACCACTTGTTCATAAAAACGAATAAGATAGGCATGATAATGGATTCACGGAACTTATATTTTAGTGCCACACTCAGGAATCTCTGTGGGACCACCTTATAGAGCAACTGAGTCTTCTTAAGGTGCTAAATGTTCATTGGCAGTTTCTACAGCAACCTACATAGTCCAAGGAGAAGGAAGGTCCCTAGGGTCAGCCTGCCATGGGTCCAAATCTCAGTGGATTCCACCATTCTACTGCTATGTTACCTTGGGCTTTTTCTGATCTTCAACTTTCTTATCTGTAAATGCAAATAATAATATTTAACTTATAGAGTCAATACAAAGAGTAAATGAGATCTGACATGTAAAAGTGTGTAGCCTCATGCCAAATCGATACATATTTTATAAGATACACTGTACCCTTCTGTTTTATGGGAAAGGGTCATTTAAAAATAAAACTTATCTAGGAAAGAGGTCCATTTTTCAGGAACTCAGCATGATAATCAGAGGAAATGCCATGGTTATGGGAAATGTTTCCTATCTATTGTCTTGTCTAGGTTGTTATTTTCTTGAGATAGAAACTGTTATATCTTGCTGTCCCCCAAGTGACCTCAGTACCTAGCATAGTGCCTGGGAGTGCTGCAGAAAGAGGACTTGTTTCTGTATCCCGGCGTTGAGTTCAGTATCTAGAACACAGGCTGCTTATTATACGCATGAACTCATTTCATCCTCACAACAGTCCTTTAAAGTGGTGCTATTAGTATCCTTGCTGTTAGATGAGGAAGCCGAGGTACACAGATGAAGTCCTGTGCCCCAAATTACCATACTACTTAAGTGGTAGAGCTAGAATTTGAATCCAAGCAGTCTGGTTCATGACAGGCATCTTTAACATCTAAACAACCATATAGGAGCCGGGCGTGGTGGCGCACGCTTGTAATCCCAGCATTTGGGAGGCTGAGACCGGAGGATCCGGGTTCGCGGCCAGCCTCAGCTACCTAGTGAGGCACTCCGTAACTTAGTGAGACCCGGTTTCAAAATAAAAAATAAAAAATAGGGCTGGGGGTATAGCTCGAAGGTAGAAAGCCCCTGAGTTCAATCCCCAGTACCGCAAAATAAATAAATAAATAAATAAACAACCATATAGGAGATGCTTATTTGTATTTGTTGAATGGATATAGTTGCAAGAAAATGTAAATTATAATCACTGGAAGGAAAGCTAACATTATGCATTTGTACTTAATACAATAGCCATGTTGCCCAGATTGGATACAAATTCTCCAGATTGGAAACAAATCTATTCTTTATCAATTTCAGATATTTCACCAGTGTGCCCAGTGCATTTGAAAAATTAACCCACACTACACATGAAGGGTTCCTGCTTCTCAGAGTATCTTGTTCAATGAGCCAATTTTGGGGTTAAGAACCCCTTTTTTGTGCCAATAATCACCTCCTAAGTTGTCTCATTTATAGTTTGTTTTTCACATACTGGTGTTTTCTAAAGCTGTGAGGGCTGGTAAATATCCTTGAGTAGATCCTGTACTCACCTATAACCTCCACCTGCACCTCCACCCTCACCTCCAACTACAAGGTGGGAAGGACAGTTGGCGCCCTCTTCTGGGGGTTTGGGGCGTTAGCATACATTGGAGGGACCAGGGGGCATTTCAAAGAAATAATCATGTCAATGTCCTTTCAATTCAAGAAAGCTAAGTTAGTAGAAAGCAGAAGTAAAATGCCAAAGAGAATGTCAGAGAAACAGGGAAGGAAATAAGAGGGCAGGAAGGCATGGTGGAGATATTGAGGACAGTGGGGCTTCTTGGCTGCCTCTCCAAGGCACATGAGGCAGGAGATGGTATATCAAGTTGAGCCCCAGCTTTCAGAGACATCTAGTATTTACTTTGTGCCAGGCAACTCTTATAAGTACTTTATATGTATCTACCCAGTTAACCTTCGCAAAAATCTCATTTTACCTATTAAAAACGGAAGCAGAGAGTCGGGTGTGGTGGTGCACGCTTGTAATCCCAGCATTTGGGAGACTGAGACCGGAGGATCGGGTTCACGGCCAGCCTCAGCTACCTAGTGAGGCACTCGGCAACTTAGTGAGACCCTGTTTCAAAATAAAGAATAAAAAAATAGGGCTGGGGGTATAGCTCAGAGGTAAAATGCCCTTGAGTTCAATCCCCAGTACTGAAAAAAAAAAGTGAAGCAGAGAGAGGCTATGATTTCCACTTTACAGACAAGAAAATCAAGGCACGAATAAATTGAATAAATCACCCAAGGTCAAGCTAACAAGTAGAGGGGCTGGAACTTAACCCTTTTCCTGCTTCACCTGAGAATACTCATTAGCAGGGGCTCAAGCTTGCAACTGCAGCATTTACCCCGACATAACTTGTGGATTATAGAAAGTTACCACAAGAAAAAAAAAGATTAAATATTGATATACACTTCTGTTATATTAAGATCCAGGACAAGTTCTGTTTAGAAATAACTCCAAGAATAGTTTTCATATTTTATTTTCATATTGAAAACCAGATTTACTTCAGCCTCAGAGCATGTTTATGTAAACTCAAATAAGCACAGCTGAGACAGGAGGATCACAGGTTCAAGACCAGCCTCAGCAACTTAGCAAGACTTTCAACAACCTAGTGAGACAGTTTCAAAACAAAAAATAAAAAGGCCTGGGTGTGTAGCTCAAAGGTAGGATGCCCCTGGGTTCAATTCCCAGTACCAAAAATGAATGTGGCAGTAAATTTGTGATTTTTCTTTTCTAAACAGCAAAGGGTTAAATTTAGGATTCTGGCTTCAGAGCTATTTTCTCACCTATCATGACATGTCTCTCATAACACATTGTAAGACAAGCGTTTTTTCAGGATACATTTACTTCAATATATACACATGTCTGCAAGAGTGAGTATATTTCCGTTTGTTCTGAGATGCAATGTAAAATGTATTTACTTTTGTGAGTCATGGACAAAAATGTCTAAAATCTCTATTGTTCTAGCAATAGCGTTGCTGAATTGAAAAACTTCAGTCTCATTAGAGATAATGCCAGATTGTTCTTTAAAACAATTTTACCAAATCACATTCCAACCAGTAGTGTAAGAGAATTAAGTACGTCCCACATTCCCACCTAAACTTAATATATTGAGTCACACTTTCATTATACTGCCAAGGCAGTGGATGTGCAATCATATCTTATATGGCTTTCAACTGTATTTTTCTGATTTTTATTACAAAGTTTCAAAAGTTTGGGCTATCCAGGGTTTGCCTACTGTGAATCATGTTTATAGTCTTACATGTATATGATTGTACATAATACAAACATATATAATACAACCCTCATGACAACTCTCTGAAGGAGACAGCTGGATAGATGAAGAAACTAAAGCTGAGAGAAACCTTGTTTAAAGTTACCCAGCTAATGGAGTGTTGAGCTGGCATTTGAGTCCAGAGTTAGAGTACCCCTTAATCCATGCCAGGGTTTTTGTTTGGTTTTTTTTGTGGGGGTTTTGGTTTGTTTTGTTTTGGTACTGGGGATTGAACCTAGGGGCATTCTAGCTCTGAACTATATCCCAAGCCCTTTTTATTTTTTATTTGGAAATAGGGTGTCACTAAGTTGCTGAGGCTGGCCTTAAACCCGTGATCCTTCTGTCTCATTCTCCCAAGTACTGGGATTACAGGTGTTTGTCACCATGTTTGGCTATGCCATTTGTTTTATAAAACATGCCAAGACCCAAGGTCATGTTAGAAAAATAAAACAGAGAAAGGGAACACATGATTTCAAATAGGTAACCATATCAGTGTGTCTAATTAGGCTTTGTAGATTAACATAGGCTATATGAGGTAAAAATGTATTGTCTGTATTTTGTAGGTGAGGAGACTCAGGTTTCTAGAAGTTAAGACAATTGCCTTGGAACTGTTAAATTACAGCTAATAGTATCCAGGTGTGAGAGTGTGCACCTGTAACCAAGTACTTGGGAGGCAGAGACCGTAGTTCAAGGCCATCCTTAGTACTTTAGCAAGACCATCAGCAATTTAGTGAGACCTTGTTTCAAAAATAAAATAAGACTAGGGGTGTGGCTCGAAGATAGAAAGCCCCTGGGTTCAATCCCCAGTACCACACACACATACACACATACACGCACATACTATAGTTAATTAGAGATAGACTCACAACTCCAACACAGATCTGATTGATTACAAAGTCTATGCCTGGCTTTCTTTTGGCTGGAACTGCCATCTTGCAGCAATCCGCCAAATGGCAAACATGAAGGGAAAGAGAAGAGTCATCTGATGTACATTCTCTAGGCTTTTAGAAAGCATGGGATTGTTCTTTTGGCTTTTGGACATGTGAAAAGCATTGAGTGGGCTTCATCAGCAGATAATTGAGAACCCGCAGATTGAGACAAGGCCAAGTCCACAGATACCATCTTTCTGCAGAATCCTGGCCTAGGGCATCCTTAACCAAATGGCCCAGCCTGCAGCTTCCTATTAACCAATCAGGCTATTATATAGACACGTTAAGGGTAAGATTCATGCCTAGAGAATCAAGGTGAGTATTGAGTATATCCAGCACTCTAAGAGCTTGGACCACTTTCTGAAATGCATCAAGGAAAACAATCAGGAAAAGAAAGAAGCCAAAGAGAAAGGTAGCTTGATTTGACTAAAGCGCCAGCCTGTTCTACCCAGAGAAGCACGCCTTGTGATAACCAATGGAAAGGACTGTGCTGCTGGAACCTATACTCTAGGAAGACATGGCATAGCAGATGTAAAAGTATAAGATTTTTGACCTATAAATCAACAGCACACATCCCAAAACCAAACTCTATGTGTTCCTCAATAATGCTGCTTGCTTCTATCTATCTATCTATCTATCTATCTATCTATCTATCTATCTATCTATCTCTATCCATCTATCTATCATGCATTTGTGTATACGTGTTACTGGGGATTGAACCCAAGGACATTCTACCTCCGAACTACACTCTCATCCCTATTTTACTTTTTAAATTTTGAAACAGTCTCGGTAAGTTACTGAGGGTCTCGCTTAATTGCTGAGGCTGGCCTTGAACCTGTGATCCTCCTGTCTCAGCCTCCCAAGTACTGAGATTACAGGCACGCACCATCATGCCTGGCTCCACAGATATTCTTGTTATGAGGTAAAAGCCTCTTACAAATTAGGCTTGCTTCATCTCCTAGTGGGATGTCCTACCTTCTCCCTGGAAGTAGATATTCTACTTTCTCTCCGGAACCCCAACAAACTTGGGCAAGGCCAGGTCTATACCTACAATCTTTCTGCAGAATCCTAGCCTTGGGCAACCTGGACCAACTGGCCCAGCCTGCTGCCTCTTATTAATCAACTGGGCTAGATGAGTTCCCATAGAATCATCTTTCACTGCCTGACACTTTTTGAAGCCCACTCAACACTTTCACCCACTAAGCCACATAATTCTAACTTGGCACTCTTGAATCACCTGCAGTTTTTTTTTCAAAATCCTGAATCCCTGCTAATGCTGCAGAGCCATTACATCAGAATCTCTTGAGATGAGATGCCGGCATCCAGAATAATTGAAGCACACCAGGTGATTCCAATGTTCAGCCAAGATTGAGAACCGCTGGGAAGGCATCTTCTTTAACCTCCCAAAGCCACACCCACTCATTGATTGCCTCCTTTCAGTGTCTGTGGCAACTT
Organism: Graphiurus murinus; assembly: GCA_004027655.1. Classification (NCBI taxonomy): domain Eukaryota; kingdom Metazoa; phylum Chordata; class Mammalia; order Rodentia; family Gliridae; genus Graphiurus; species Graphiurus murinus. The sequence continues at coordinate 56,898 of PVLC010002266.1, read as the reverse complement.
CTTTGGAGCACTTGTTAAGACCCGGTCCCCAGAGAGTCCATGTTCAAGTCTGGACTAGGAATCTGTCTTCTTCTTAACAAGCATCTCAGATAGTTTCACTGTGTCAGCAGAAGGCTATATATTGGGACAGGCTATATCAGATGCATGGAAGTAGGATGGGCGCAGAAGGGCTCTGGCCCTTTAAGGTCTAATTAGGGGATTGCCTTTAAAGCTGTGGAGCAGAACAGGCTAGCATTGCTTTCTTTTATCCTTCTGGATAAGGTGAGGGAGCGGGTCCTGGGATGGACCTCTCCTTTTCCACTGCCTCTGCCTCCTGAAGAAGTACTACTCGTTCCCAGCCATGGAAAGTGGGAAGAGCATGCAGCCTCATCACGCCGGCTGTTTCTGTTTCTTTTGATGCCAAGAGGCCAAGTCAGGAGACCCACTCAGGCCCAGGAGATCCTCCCACAGGAAGCAACATAGGGCTCACTTTGCTTTTTCTCTTCTCCAATCTTGGGTGGTCGTCATAGGTGGTCGTAGAGCCAGGATGTGGTTACCTGCTTGAAAGGAAAGGGTCACAGTGACATCTTCTAGACTTGAGTTGGAACCTGTTACTGAACACCAAGCCTTTCAGGATGGTCCTTTTCAGCATCCTTCGCGTCCTTCTCCTTTGGGGACTGGCAATTTTTAATGGAGATGGGGTCCAAATGGCAAAGGTGGAACCGCCCACTGTTCCCTTCCTAGCTGAGGCCACTACTTTGCCACTGATTCGTGAGCTGCTAGAAGAAGCCCCTGGCAAGCTGCAGCCACAGCCCCACCTCCCGGGGCACCCCCTGCGGTACATGTTGGATTTGTACCAGCGCTCAGCTGACCCGCATGGGCACCCCAGGGAGAACCGCACCATTGGTGCCACCATGGTGAGGCTGGTGAGACCTGTGGCCAATGCAGTGAGGCTTCTCAGAGGTGAGTTTTTGTGCCCCTGTTCTGTCCTGGTGGGGAGAGAAGTGAAGAGTTTAGGGAACAAGGAATCCGTGGGTTTACTGTCAGGCCTCCTTGCCTGGTGGGTGGATTGTTTCCTCAGGCACTTTTGTTTTTGTTGTTTTTTACTAGGGGTTAAACTAAGGGGCATTCTACCTCCGAGCTACACTCCCAGCCCTTTTTATTTTGTATTTTGTACACAGTCTTGCTAGTTTGCTGAGACTGGTCTCGAAGCTGTGATCCCCCTATCTCAGTCTCCTCAGTACTGGGATTACAGACATGTGCCACCATGCTTGGCTTACATATGGTTTTCAAAGGATGGCAAGCTCGAGAAAAGCTGGCCCCAAGCCTATTTTCTTTTAGGGTCCCAAGCTAAGAACAGATTTCCTTGGGGTCTATTGAGGAATCTCTTCCAGGCCCCAGGACAACTGAGTAATGTGTCAGCCCCTATCTTTCACAGAAAATCAGATGGCTTGATATATCTCAACACTGTAATTGAGAAATTCCCTGCTCACATTCTTGTGGAAGGTTGTTTACATGGTATTTTGCTCTTAGAAGGCAAAGAGTTCAGGATATTGAGCTGGAGAGACTAACAAGGTCTCAAAGAACAGAAAAGAGCTGCCATCTAAGAGTCTGTATACCTAGCTCCATGAGCATCTGTTATTGTATTGAATCCTTAATGGCAGCTACTACCACTTGTGGTAATGGGGAAATTAGCTTAATTTTAAAGATAAGAAAACCAAGGTATGTAGTGGTTAAGTAACTTGAAAATGTCACATAGTGGGCGGCACAGATAAGATTTGAGCTTGAGACCGATTCTAAAATATATAACTTCTTTTTTGGTGGTGGGTATGGAGGCTTAAACCCCGGTGCATTCTACCTCCAAGCTACATCCCCAGCCCTATTTTAATTTTGAAACAGGGCCTCACTAAGGTACTGAGGATCTTGCTAAGTTGCTGAGGTTGGCCTCAACCTGCAATCCTCCTGTCTCAGCATCCCAAGCACAGGGATTACAAGCATACACCACCATGCCCATTATAATGTCTAAAGTGTTTAAATGCAGTACCCAAGTGTCTGTATATACCAAGCAGATTTCCTATTTGGGTCATGATGCTGCTTTGAGATTTAGGTACCAAATGTGCTTTGAAATTTTCTTTGTTCCCATCGTGCCCAATTCCGCATTAAATATCTGCATTAGACACTCTTCCAGCACAGCAGGGCTCTCTAGGGAATGAAGACATCCACATCCATAGACTTCAAGGAGCTCTTGGGAACCTGATGAGATCAATCTGGGCTTTCACTAGTCTCAGATGATAGGATTCACATTCTCCCCTCCAAAGAAAACAACCAGTACTCTCCCAGCTCTCCCTTACTGTGAGCTTATTGTATGTCGGACATTGCTCAAAATGCCTTACAAACATTATCTCCCTTGATCCTCGCCACAACCAGATGAGCTTGGTAATATTAACATAACCATTTTATAGGTGAAAACACTGAGGCTTGGAATAACTTCACCAAGCTCAGTCAGTAGAGCCAGTTGTCAAACCTAGGCTCTCAGGCCCCAGAGTCCATTTTTTAAATCACCATACTGTGCTGGATCCCCACCTGATTTTTTTCTTGGTATTGGGGATTGAACCCAGGTGCATTCTGCCTCTGGGAAACACCCCAGCCCTTTTTTTTTTTTTTTTTTTTTTTTTTTTTTTTTTTTTTTTTTTTTTTTTTTTTTTTTTTTTTTTTTTTTTTTTTTTTTTTTTTTGCGGTACTGGGAATTGAACTTGGGGGCATTCTACCTCCGAGCAACATCCCCAGCCCTATTTTTTATTCTTTATTTTGAAACAGGGTCTCACTAAGTTGCAGAGGGCCTCACTAAGTAGCTGAGGCTGGCCGCAAACCCAGATCCTTTGGCCTCAGCCTCCCAAATGCTGGAATTACAAGTGTGTGCCACCACACCTGGCTCCACCCCAGCCCTTTTTAATTTTTGTTTTGAAACAGTTTCTCGCTAGGTTGCTGAGACTCTTCATAAGTTTTTTTTTTTTTTCTCCTCATAAGTTTCTGAGGCTGGCCTCAAACCTGTGAGCCTCCTGTCTGTCTCTCAAGTACTGGGATTACAGACATGTGCCACCACACCAAACAACCCCAACTGATTTTAATTGAGTACCAGACACTGTTCCTGGGTTAGGTATATAGTGGCAAATAACTGCTTCCCTCACTTCTAGGAGCTCCTAGTGTAGTTGAATGGATAATCACATAATGATGTTATATTAAAAGGAATACTTAAAAGAGGATAAGCAATTGGAGTCCCAGGACTCCAAAGAAATGGCTCACTACTTGGACCTGGGAAAGGCAAGCAGGGAGAATGTTGGAGGGGCTCATTGGGAAGATGCCATTTGAGCTGCTACTTGGGCAAGGAGAAGTGAGATTATGCATACAGGCTAAGATGTGCATTCTGACTTGGAAAAAATAGTTTGTTTGGTGTGGGTGGAAATTGATGCAACAAATACTGATTTGGCACCTACTGAGGGCTAGACATACAGATGTGATTGTGACAGGCAAAACTCCCACTCTCAGGGAGTATATGTTCTCATGGGGAGATACATAAGCAAACACAGTTTAAAAATTTCAAATCGTGGCAAGTACAATTAAATAACGAAATGGGTTGTTATGATAGAGAATAACAAAACCATCTCTATCCGTGGTGTTATCAGGGAAGGTATCTTTGAAGAGGTGACATCTGAGCTGAGAGACCTGGCAGATAAGCTAGGCATGAGAGTAGAGAGAAGCCAGATTTAGGCCAAAGTAACAACATGTGCAATGGCCTGGGGTGGGGCTGGGGTGTAGCTCAGTGGCAGAGGTCTAGCCTAGCATGCATGAGGCCATGGATTTGATTTCAACACCAAAAAAACAGGCCTAGAGGGTGGAAAAAAGCTTGTCTTATTTGAAGGACAGAAAGAGGATCGGTGTGGAGGAGGAATGGCAAGATAGGAGGCCAGTGAAAGGCATGGTCTTGCAGACCATGAGAAGGGCTCTGGATTCTATTCCTAACAAATTGTACAGATAATATGAGGCTGAAAAGAATTAGGCAAGTGTCCTGGCAAGTGTATTGGTATCTTAGAGACTTTGGAAAGGATCCAGAAGCAGATGACAGGTTCAATCATACAGGATGTGTGAGTCATTCCTTTCCCTGAAAGGTTCTGAGCAGACCCTTCCTGGCTCCAATCCTCAACAGCCACACCCTGCTTCAGGAAACATGTGATGTCAAGGTCTGAAAGGAAAGGGCAGTTCCTCACCAGACGGCCAGCTAGAGGTTTGGGTTGGGTTCCTTTTCAGGCAGGGTGGGGCAGGTGTATGGGTGGGCCTCTTGGAAAAATTGTTATAAGATGGGAGTGTGGAATAACATGAGAAAGCAAATACAAGCCTGGCTTGGGCCCCGTGTGAATGATGGCTAGTGCCCCAAACCCAAGGGTGTGTTAAGCATGAGCTGGAATGCAAACTTTAAAAAAAATATTCTGAGCTGGGCATAGTGGCACACACATGTAATACCAGTACTTGGGAGGCCAAGATAGGAGGATCGCAGGTTGGGGACCAATGTTTGGTAACTTAGCCAGACCCTGTTTCAAAGTAAAATATAAAAAGGGCTGGGGGTATAGCTCAGTGGTAGAATGTCCCTGGGTTCAATCCCCAGTTTCACAAAAATATGTTCTACAACATTAAGACATTAAAGAGCTACATTGAAAGTCCCAGTACTACTATAATCCCAGGCTCCTGGATTCAATGATGAAGGAAGGTTAGATGAATAATACACAAATTAACATGAAAATACTAAGATGTTTGAAGATGAGACAAGGCTTTTTTCCCCCCTGAATACCTGGTTTTTATGGTCTTTGCTCTTGACCTTCACCAGGAGGGGGAGCAGAAGTTGGGAGCTCTTTAGGCCCACCCTTCCAACCCTTTGGCCACTGGACGTCAGTGCTTACATTTCAGATTATAAATTTTATTTTTTGCGGTACTGATATTGAACCCGGGAGCATTCAATCTCTGAGCTACACCCCAGTCCCTCTTTTAAAATTTGAAACGGTCTCACTAAGTTGTAAAAAGCCTCACTGTGTTGCTGAGTCTGGCCTCAAACTTTCAATCCTCCTATCTCTGCCTCCCCAAGTACTGGGATCAAAGGCATGAACCACCATGCCTGGCTTGGATTAAAACTTATAATCACTAGAGGGAATTAGCTTTTAGTGGGCTTTTTAGCAAAGAAAATGTGACCAAGTTTTTTTGAAATGGTATTTAGAGGAATAGTAAAATATATGGGGTAAATGGAGAACCATTTCCAGCAAGGAAAGGAAAAAGAGATCAGGAGTTAAAAGAGAAATGGCTAAAGGAGGAAAATACTCAAAAAAAAAAAAAAACTTCTTGAAATTGATGGAAGGCAGAATGCAGAAATGGCAAAAATAGCTGCCTCCCCTAGTGATAGACAGATATAAATATTTTGTGGTGCCTTGATCCTGGGTTTGAAATGCTGGCAGACAAAATACCCAACATTGAATTGTCTCCCCAAAGCTGCATCTGTATAGTGATACAACATGAGAGCTCTTTGTTAATCCTTGTATGTTTTAACAATTCTTGTAATTGGTTTCCTTTTAATAGTCAACTAATGCTGGGCATAGTGGCACATGCCAATAATCCCAGTACGTTGGAGGCTGAGACAGGAAGATTGCAAGTTTGAAGCCAGCAGCTTATTGAGGCCCTCAGCAATTTAACAAGGTCCTGTTTCAAAATAGACAAAATAGAGGTAGAATGCTCGTGGGTTCAATCTCCAATACCAGTAAAATAAACAGTCAAATAATAATATAATCTACTTGCATATATATGGTATACATATAAAATAATTCTATGATTTTTCCCCTCTAAGTCTAGCACTGTGGGTGATCTAAAAGTGCACAGTACTTGATGAGCTTACCCTGGATGATTTCTTTTCTTAATGGAAACAGGCTTGGGTTCGAATGTCAACTTTACCACATGCTGGATGTGTCATATTTTTAATAGTGCTGGGGATGGAACCCAGGTCCTCCTACATGTTAGGCAAGTGCTCTACCACTGAGCTACATCCCCAGACTTTTGCTGTGTGTCCTTTAACATAGCTTCTGTAAACCTCACTTTCCCTGTCTGAAAAGAGGATAAGCCAGGCACAGTGGCATATGCCTGTAATGTCAGTACTTGGGGGGGGCAATACAGGAGGATTACAGGTTCAAGGACAGCTTCAGCAATGGAGCAAGACTTGAAACAAAAAATAAAATAGGACTAGGTGTGCAGCTCAGAGGTAGAACACCCCTGGGTTCAATCCCCAGTACTATACACATGCAAACAAAGGGGGGATAATAGCTATCTCATAAGACTGAGGATTAAAGAGTTTATGCAGCTGGGAATGGTGGCACACACTGGTAATCCCAGTAATCAGAGGCTGAGACAAGAGGATTGCAGATTTGGTGCCCAACCTCAGAAATTTAGAGAGACCCTATTTCAAAACAAAGCTGGGCGTGGTGGCACACACTTGTAATCCCAGCATTTGGGAGGCTGAGACCAGAGGATCCGGGTTCATGGCCAGCCTCAGCTACCTAGTGAGGCACTCCGCAACTTAGTGAGACCTGGTTTCAAAATAAAGAATAAAAAATAGGGCTGGGGGTATAGCTCGGAGGTAGAATGCCCCTGAGTTCAATCCCCAGTACCGCCCTCCCCCACAAAAAGAGCTCAGAGGTAGAATGCCCCTGGGTTCAAGGTTCAATCTCCAATACCACAGAAAAAGTGTATGTATGCAGACCATCTGGTACATTAGTAAGTGTTCAAGAAACCATAGGCATTATCATGAGTTAATTTCAGGGCTGATTACAGCTGTCAGTTTATACTGAATAATTTTACAAGGAATATTCAAGTTAAGAGGCAAGAAGCTAATCCCCCTGCCCTGTGTTCTCTTACTTGTGCAGGTCACTGGCATATGCAGACCTTGGACTTTCCTCTGAGACCAAACCGGGCAGCATACCAACTGGTCAGAGCCACCGTGGTTTACCGCCACCAACTCCACCTTATTCACTTCCATCTCTCCTGCCACGTGGAGCCCTGGGTCTCCAAAAGCTCAACCAAGTACTTTCCATCTTCAGGAAGAAATTCCTCAAAGCCTTCCCTGATGTCTCAAGCCTGGTCAGAGATGGATATCACACAGTACGTTCAGCAGAGGCTCTGGAATCACAAAGGTCGCCAGGTCTTACAACTCCGCTACATGTGTCAGCAGCAAAAAGGTAGTGAGGTTCTCCAGCTCCGGTGGCCTGCCACTTCATCCTTGGACATTGCTTTCTTGCTACTCTATTTCAATGAGACTCATAAAAGCACTCAGAAGGCTAAACTGCTGCCTAGGGGCTTGGAGGAGTTGATGGAAAGGGACTCTTCCCTTCTCTTGCGGAGGGCCCGGCAAGCAAGCAACATTGTGGCCAACGTTCCTGGCCCCTCCCAGGAACATGATGGATCGGAAAATAACCAGTGTTCTCTCCACCCTTTCAAAGTCAGTTTCCAGCAGCTGGGTTGGGATCACTGGATTATTGCTCCCCATCTCTACACCCCGAACTACTGTAAGGGAGCCTGTCCCCGGGTGCTACGCTATGGTCTCAATTCCCCCAATCACGCCATTATCCAGAACCTTGTCAATGAGCTGGTGGATCAGAGTGTCCCTCAGCCCTCTTGTGTCCCTTATAAGTATGTTCCCATTAGCATCCTTCTGATCGAGGCGAATGGGAGTATTTTGTACAAGGAATATGAGGATATGATTGCTCAGTCCTGCACATGTAGGTAACAGTGCAGGTCCATCTAACTCAAGCCTCCCAAGAAATTGAAGGTTTCAAATGACCAAATATCAGTGTGAAAGTTGCATGTTATCTTTGCAGTGTGCAGGTTTTATTCCTTGCCTTAAGTGTTAAGTCTCTTCAACGTATGAGCTGCTCAGTTTGAGAACAGTTCTGATACCAATCTCCTAGCTTGGATCTGTATGGCTTACCCACTCAGAGCCCTTAATGCTCACATAGGATGTTCCATTGGAGATGGGCTCTTTATTTTGTCTTTTTTATTGTGACTTTATCAAAAGTCACTGGTCCATGCTGGTAGAACATTAGAAAGTGTCCCACCAAAGCCTGGGAAATGTGAACTCTTCCTAGAGTCTAATCTCTGAGGATCTCAAAGATCTGGGGTGATGAAAGGAGTTTGAGATTTTATCCTCCTCTCCCTGGCTTCCTGTCTCCTAGAAACCAACAGCTCCTAATCAGACAGGCTACCCGATGCCCTGCCTGGGCTGCCTCTAAAATCTTTTCTCAGATGGACTAGAAAACTGTTAGGTCCCAGTCTCCATAGAAACCTTTGTGTAAGCTAGGAGGGCTTTTCCTATCAACCTCTGACTCTGGAAAAAGTACCTGGGATTCCTTCCTGTTCTAGGATTAGAGCAGCCTGTGATGAAGCCTATAGGGAAACATCAGTGTGGAACAGTCTGAGATGGCAATGACTTCAAAACCACTTACATCTATGGTAAAGAGAAGAGCTGTCACTGTTGTTTAGGATGAGGGAGATATTTTAAACTTTCTATATAACAGATTTCACGGGATATTTTCTTATTTTCTGTAATACTTGAACCTCTGTTAATAACCCCTCAAAGTCCCTTGGAGGCTCAGACGCCAGGAGGCTTGATCAATGATGGAGGGGAGGAGAGGTCTGGAAAGGGAGGGAGAATACGAAATGTGCAGAGGCCTGGAGCTGCTCCATTCTGGGTTTCCCTGTTTCATGGGACCAGTTGGGTTATGGGCATGGGTCTTGGGGAGATGGGTCTGCTGTTTCAGTGATGAATGGAACTGTCTTGGACTAAATGGTGCTTACTGTTTGACTCTTCTATTCCTATGACATATTTAAATAATGGGACTGGGTTGTGTTGCAAATAAATTATTTTTGCTGTTAAAGAGAATTTGAAATATTTGGGGGATTGGGAGAGAGTGGGTAGAAGGAATTTATCTCCTTTTTTCCCTTTACCTATGACCAGGAGCTCAACCCTAGTCCCTGTGGGGCAGGGTTGAATGCTTCTCAGAATTCTGCTTCATAAGCGCAGCACTGCAGCCAGATATACTGGCATACAACTGTAATCCCAGTACTTGAGAGGCTGAAACAGGAGGATCACAGGTTTGAGGACAGCCTCAACTTGGTGAGGCCCTCCACAACTTAGACCCTATTTCAAAAACTAATAATAAAATAGGGCTAGGGGCATAGCTTGGAGGTAGAATGCCCCTGGGTTCAACCCCCAGTACCACAAAAAAAAAAATAAATAAAAATTCAGCACTGTTAGCAAAGAAGCCCAGTAAATGTTCTCACCCCTCATTTGTTCCTTGACTAGTTTTATCACCATTCTCAGTGGGACGGACTGAATTAGGGCAAGTGTATGCATTTCTTTTCTAGTCATAAGTTATCTCATTTTCCCACTCCCTTCTTAGTTGATTTTAGCTAAACTGAATATATTGCGAGTCTATACATAGACAAATTTATTCTGAGAAGCTGTTTAACATTTTGTTGATGTACTTTACTGTCTTAACTATGTCTATTTATTTTGTGACCCTGGGGATTGAACCCAGAGATATTTTACCTGTGAACCATACCCCTAGCCCTTTTTATTTTTGTTTTTGTGGTGCTGGGGATTGAATCCAGGGGCTTTTTACCTCTGAACTACACTCCCAGCTCTATTTTTTTATTTGGAAACAGGGTCTACATTGCTGAAGCTGGCTTTGAGCCTGTGATACTCCTATCTCAGCCTCCCAAGTACTGGGATAATATTTTTAAATGTTGAAGCAGGGTCTCATTAAATTGCTGAAGGTCTAGCTAAGTTGATGGGTCTGGCCTCAAAACCTGAGATTCTCCTGTCTCAGCCTCCCAAGTAGTTGAATTATAGTCACGTGCCCCATTATTTCAAAAGCATGATATAGATTACAATGAAACATGACCCCTATGTTATTGAGTAAGGCAGACTGAAATTATTGCATATACATTTTACCAGCCTAGCTGAGGTAGGCACAAATAACAGGCCAGAAGATGAACATTGGTTAACAGGACTAGATCCTGAGTTCAGTCTCCTGGTTCTTTGAGATATTCAGAAGGTCCTGATCTACTAGCCTTGTGAGTTCTGAATACCTGTGAAATGTAATTGGTTTATAGAGGACTTGGGGCTAATTGGCCCAATTATCCCTTAAACCCTGAGTTATAAAAATACTCAAAACACTAGCAGATTGGGGTAGTTATGGCTGATGTTATGAAGTCTCCTTTTGAAATATTGTTTCAGCCAGGTATGGTGGTACACACCTGTAATCCCAATACATGGGGAGGCTGAGACAGGAGGCTCACAGGTTCATGGCCAGCTTCATCAATTTAGACCCTGAGCAACTTAGGACTGTTTAAAAACTTAAAAATGAGAAAAAGTTGGGGTGTATTTCAGAGGTAGAATTCCCCTGGGTTCAATCCCCAGTACCAAACATATAGTTTCAATTTAGCCCTTCTCAAATCGGAAGAAATCTGTACTTCAAACTTTCTGAGAGGGAGGAGACACGCTTGTTGGTGGAGAAATGTGTGTGGATGGGGGATATATCTGTCCAGGTGAATAAGGAGAGATGTTTACCTGCTCTGGAAAGGGGAAAGTAGGAATCAAAATCCACCTGTTCCAACAATCCCATGAATAGTCTAGCACTTCATTCAATATATCAGTGCAAAAGGAGCAGGTAGCTAAACCTTCTGACCCCCCAAACTCTCTTGGATTTACCTCGGTAGTATATTACATCTAATTCTGGGCAAATTGTGAAATCAGGCAACATTTATCTTCAGTTCCACCAAATATTGGTGTGCTTGGTCTTGTGAAAGAAGTCTTCATGTGCCTTCAGTTAATTCTTCCAATAGTACTATGGAGTGGGAGATATTGGGTCCATTTACAAAAATTATTTTTGCCAGATGTGGTGCATGTGCCTGTAATACCAGTAATTGGAAGGCTGAGACAGGATTGTAGGTTCCAGGCCAGCCTCAGCAATTTAGCAAGACCCTCAGCAACTTAATGAGACCCTGTTTCAAAATTTAAGAAGGGGTCTGGGAGTATTGCTTGGAGGTAAAATGCCCCTGGGTTCAATCCCCAGTACTAAATAAAGCAAACAATCATATGTAACTGTGTTACTGAGATATAATTCATATACCATAAAAGTTGCCATTATACACATATATATACATACACACACACATATATGTATGTGTGTTTGTGTGTGTGTGTGTGTGTGTGTGTGTGTGTGTGTTGTTTTTAGGGTATTCCAAGTTGTGAAAATATAACTATGGTCTAATTTCACCACAAAAAGAAATTCTATGACTATTAGCAGTCAATCCCCATTTCCTCTTTATCAGCAGCTTCAGGAAACTACTTTCTTCTTATGGAGATTTATAAAATTTAAATCATACAATATTTGGCCTTTTATCACTGGTTTCTTTAACTTAGTATATTTTCAAGCTTTGTTTATGTTGTAGCAATTATCAGTACTTGGTTGCTGTAATATTCTGTTATAGGACATATCACATTTTGCTTATCTGCTCATCAGTTTGATCATCCAAGTTGTTCCTATTTTTGAGCTGGGCATGGTGGTGCATACCTGTAATCCCAGTATTTGGGGGGCTGAGACAGGAGGATCCCGGGTTCAAGTACAGCCTCAGCAACTTAATGAGACTCTGTTTCAAAATAAAAAATAAAAAGGGTTGGGGGTATAGCTCACTGGAGGAACACCCTTGAGTTCAATTCCTAGTACAAAAAATTGTACCTATTTTGGGCTATTATGAATAATGATGCTATGAGTATTCATGGAGAAATTTTTAATCACCTTGTGTATACAACTATGAATACAAATGCTGAATAATATGGTAACTTTATATTCAACATTTGGAGAAACTGCCAAACCATTTTGCAAAGTGGCTAAATAAGTTTATGATCTGGCAATGCATGAGAGTTCCAGTTTCTCCACATCCTCGTCGACACCCATGATGGTCTTGTTAATTCTATCCATACTACCAGAAGTGAAATGGTATCTCATTGTGGTTTTGATATGCATTTCCCCAAAGACTAGTGATGTTCAACACATCTTTTCATATGCTTATTGGCAACTGGTATCTCTCTTTTGGATCAATGTCTACCTGATTTTTGCCCAATTTTTAATTTGCTTGTCTTTTGTTGAGTTCTAAAAAATCTTTTATATTCTGAATATTAGTCCCATATTGAATTACAGTTTTCAAATATTTGTTCCAATCATGTGGGTTGTCTTTTAACTTGCTTGATAGTGTACTTTGAAACAATAGGTTTTAATTCCAAAGAAGTCCAATTTATTTATTTTTACCTTTTGCTGTTTATGGTGTCATCAGAGAAAAACATTGAATAATACAACGTCATGAAAATTTATACCTATATCTTTTTCTAAATGTTTTGTAGTTTTTACTGTTACATATTCATGGTTTAATCCATTTTAGTTAATTTTGGCATATGATTTGTGGTAGAGGTCCAACTTAATTATTTTGTATATGGAATATATAGTTGTTCTAGCATCATTTGTTGGAAAGGCTAATCTTTTCCTATTGGCAGCCTTGTAGAAAAATCAACTGTAAATATAAGGGTTTATTTCTGGACTCTCAATTTTGTTCCATTGATACATAAATCTATTCTTATGCCAGGACAACACTGTCTGTGATAACTTTAGCTTTGTCATATATTTTGAAATTGGAAAATGTGATGTTTGTGAATGCTTTCTTCTTTGCCAAGATTGTTTTGGCTATTCTGGGACACTTATATTTACATATAAATTTTAGGATCAACTTTTCAATTTCTGCAAAAATACCAGCTGGATTTCCTTGACAGAAAGTATATTGAATCTGTCAATAAGTTTGGGTAGTACCACTATCTTAACATTATTAAGGCTTTGATCTGTAATAGATGTCTTCCCATTTATTTAGGGCTTTTTTCAGTGATGTTTTATCATTTTCAGTATGTCTTATATTTCTTTATGTGTATACCTAATTTTTCAAAATTATTTGATGCTATTGTAAGTGGAATTGTTTTCTAAATTTCATTATCAGACTTTTGTTGCTAGTGCACAGAAATACTCGTTTTTATATATTGATCCTATGCTCTGCACCTTGGTGAACTCATTTATTAGATCTAATAGTTTCTGTGGGATTTTTATGATTTTCTATATACAACCTCATACCATCTAGAATTTTCCTTCTTTATTTCTAATCTGGATGCCTTTTATTCTTGCCTGTTTTCCCTGGCTGGAACCTCCAATACAATGTTGAATAGAAATAGTGAAAGCATACTTTCTTATTCTCAGTCATGACAGATAGCAGTCTTTCACCATTGAAGACATTGTTAGCTGTGGTCTATCACAGATACCTGACTTCAATCTTATTATAAAACTATAGTAATCAAGACATTGTAATATTGGTAAAAAGAGTAAACAAATAGGCCAAATAGAATAGAAATTCAAGAAAGAAACCCACACAAATACAATCCACTGATCTTTTTTATGCATAATATTTATTTATTTTGTATGTGTGCTTTTATTGGTGCATTATGATCTCACATCATAATGTATATCATGTTGACATTGACATACATGCACACAGCGTGTGTGTGTGTGTCACTGGGGATTGAACCCAGGGACATTATACCTCCAAGCTACACCCTCGGCCCTATTTTTTTTTTGAAACAGAGTCTCTCTAGGTTAATGAGAGTCTCACTATTTGCTGAGGCTGTCCTCGAATCTGCAATCCTCCTGTCTCAGTCTCCCAAGTACTGGGATTACAAGCATGTGCCACTATGCCTGGCTTAATGCTTATACTTTTAATATCATATCTAAGAAACTATTATCTAATTCAAGGATTCAGAGATTTACCTCTATATTTTCTTCTAAGTTTTATATTTGGGTTTCTGATCCAATTTCAGTTAATTTTTTATAGGGAATGTGAAGTAGGGATCCAAATTCATTCTTTCCACATGGACATCTAATTGTCCCAACACCACTTTTTATGAGACTATTCATTTGTCCATTGAATAGTTTTGGCACTCTGATTGAAAGTCAGCTGACTATAGAAATATGCATTTGTTTCCATATTTTTAGTTCTATTTCATTGATTTATGTGTCTATATGCCATTGATACACATAGTTGAGCATTGAAGATTCATAGTGAGTTTTGAAATTAAGAACTGTGTGTCCTACAACTTTGTTCTTTTTTTTTTTTTTAAAGATGCTTTTGACTATTCTGGTTACCTTGCATTTCTACAAGGGCTTTAGGAATAGGTTGAAAATTTCTGCAAAACAAGGGTAGTTGCTATTTTGATAGGAATTATCAAATAGAATTGATAGATAATTGATATCAAATTGAATTTATAGATAAGTTGGATCTTAACACTGTCATCTTCTAATCCATGAAAATGGGATATTTTCATTTATTTAGGTCTTTTAACTATTTTAATAGTGTTTTATAGCTTTTAATGTAAAACTAAAACTCATGTACTTCTTGGTGTGTGTGTGTGTGTGTGTGTGTGTGTGTGTGTGTGTGTGTGTGTAATGGGAGATACTGGGGATTAAACCCAGGGCATTCTACCTCTGAGCTACACCTCCAGCTCTATTTTATTTTTCTTTGGTACTGCACATTGAACCAAGGGGTGTTCTACCTCTGAGCTATACTTGCAGCCCTATTTTTTTTTTATTTTGAAACAGGGTCTTGTTAAACTGTGGAGGGCCTCACACAATTGCTGAGGCTGGCCATGAACCTGTGATCCTCCTGTCTCAGCCTCCCAAGTACTGGTATTACAAGGTGTGTACCACCACACTTGGCTAAAACTCATGCACATATTTTGTTAAATGTATTTCTAGTATTTTATTCTTTTTGAAATGGAATTTTAAAAATTTATCTTTAGTGTTTTCATTGCTAGTTTATAGAAGTGTATAGTTCAGTTATTTTAACCTTAGTATTATGTCCTACAATCTTGTTAAATTTAATTATTAGCTCTATTTTTTTGTGAGTTTCCCAGGATTTTTCTATATAGAGTTCAACTCACCTACAAATAAGTTTTACTTCTTTTCCACTGTGAATGTTTTTTATTTCTTCTCTTTGCCTAATCACTCTTGCTAGAAGCTCCAGTGCAATGTTAAATAGGAGTAATGAGAGCAGACATTTTTTTTTGTGCTCCTAATCTTAAGGGGAAAGCATCCAGTGTTTCCCACTAAGTACTATGTTAGCTGTAGGCTTCTCATAGGTACCCTTTATCAGGCTAAGGAAGTTTCTTTCTATTCCTAGTTTGATGAACTTGGGCTTTTTTGTTTGTTTGTTTGTTTGATACCAGGGATTGAACACAGGGGCATTAAACCTCTGAGCTACACTCCCAGCCCTATTTTTTTATTTTGAAATAAGTTCTCTCTAAGTTGTCAAGGCTGGCCTCAAACCTGTGATCCTCCTGTCTCAGCCTCCTAGATACTGGGATTACAGGCGTGCACCACCACACCTAATGCGAACTTGTATTTTAGCATGAAAATGATGATAAGTTTTGTCAAACAGCTTTTCTGTGTCTATTGAAATTCTCATGTGATTTTTCATTTATTTTATTGGTACACACACACACACACACATACATATTACTTTGAGAATTAGTTTTCTGGCTCCCCTAGCTGCTGTTAGCCATTCTGGAGGGCAAAAAGACAACCAGGTGATAAATCTGGTTTTAGTTTTTGCTTCTAAGTGTGAGAAAAAAAAGGCCCACCCATTTTCAACAGTGAGCCTTTGGTGGGCCAAAAAACATTAACACTGTATATTGCTCCATTCTTCAAGTAGGAGGGTAAAAAGTTAAATCAGTTTCCAGGGTTTTTGCAAAGCTTGAGAGAGGGGGGGGAGGGGGAGGGGGAGAGGGAGAGGGAGAGAGAGGGAGAGAGGGAGAGAGCAAAAATAACAGACTGCAATTGGAGCAGCTCCCACCCACCTAGCATTCCAACAGTGATCTCTTTGCAACTGTCATATTAACCCTGTACATGCTGAATTTACTGCTAGGAGTTTATAATGAGGAAAAAAGAGAGTTTTTCCTTTTAAATATGCTTTGCATTTTTATGACTATTGTACTTGGATGTGTCTTAGTTCAGTTCCCTATAACAAAATACCAGAGTTTGAGTGGCTTAAATGGTAAACCTTTAACTCTCATAATTCTGAAGGCTAGGAGGTCCCAGATGAAGGCACCAGCAGATTCATTCAGTATCTGATGAGGGCTTTCTTTCTGATTTGAAGGCAGCCACCTTCATGCTATTTCCACATAGAGTATGAGAGAGCACTCTGATCTTTTCATATTTTTATAAAGGCATTAATCTGATCATGGAGGTTCTACCTATAGGTCCTCATCTATACCTAGTTACTTCCCACAGGCTCTGCTTCCAAATACTACCGCATTGGGGATTGGGGGTCAGTCCAAAGCAAGATGTATGATAATATTCTTATAATCCTACAAATTCCAGAAGAATTATCACAATATGGGAAAGAAAATATTAATGAAGCATAATTTATCTTCTTTTTGCTTCTGGTGAGTATATTAGACTTTAAACCCCTGAGTGTTATAAGCAGAAAACCCACCATAATTAATGCTACTAGCTACTATTTTGGCCTATTGGCACTTCTGAGTAAAAGGGAAGCATCACACAATGAAAGGCAATCTTCAGATTGAGATTTTATTTTGGTGTTTGAAAAGTAATTTTAGTTTGCTAATGAGCTCTCAGTGTCTGACCTTTACAGGGTAATGATTTTCCAGGCTGTAATGTATGTTTTTGAGTGGGTCACATGGACTCTAGAACTGACTAGGGCTTTTAGAAATCCTTTCTCATCACTTGTTCTTGAACCCTAGCTGCCTGGTTCTGCAAATTCTTGGATTTGCTGCTGAAGAAGAAGATCCACTAGCTTGTTTTGGAATTCTTAATTACCTGGACCTCCCTCCAAGTTGTTATTGCCTGCTAAGGATTGTTTCAGCTTGAGCAGGAACTGTGCAAAACCAAAAGCAGGCCTAGGCTTTGTCAATAGAATTATACTTAAAAACTTAACTGCATATTTTAGAATATCCTTTTGTGGGGTCCTAGTTTATAAGAATATAATCAGTGCTGGCTAGACCATCTGAATCACTTGCAGATGCCCATGAGGGAGAACTTGTTCTCTGATGAAACTATCTAAAACTGACCTGCTTTATTTACTTATTATTTTATTTATGATTGGTCTCACTATGTTGCCCAGATTGACCTTGAATGCTTGGGCTCAAGAAATCTTCCTACATCAACCCCCTGATTAGTTTAGGACGACAGGCTCACCCTGCTGAGCTGGCTCCTAACTGAAACCCTAATTTCTGATGCAAACACTATTTTCTTTTTCTTCTCTTTCTTTGATTGACATATAATATTTGTATATATTTATGAAGTACACTGGGGTGTTTTGCCTCATATATACATTGGGTAGTGATCAACTCAGGGTAATTAGCATATCTATCACATTAAACTTTTATTATTTCTTTGAGTACATTCAAATTCCTCCCTTCTATTTCAAAATGTATATTACATTATTTTTAATTGTATTCATCCTGATATGCCATAGAACACCAGAATTTATTTATGCTGTCAAGAAATAACATCATACCTAGAAACTGTGCTGGAAAATTGAATAGTCACATGCAGAAAAATGAAACTGGATGTCTATCTTTCATCAGTTACAAACATCAACTCAAAACAGATTAAAGTCTTAAATATAAGACTCAAAGCTAATTGTGTTTTAAACCTGTGATTCCTGCCCAAACCTGCAAGTTAGTAATGGACATATCACAAGGAGTATGAATCCTCTATCCGCTCCTGACAGATTGAGCTCTTGACCCCTGCTCAAGGGTTTCTCACTGTTGTTGATTATTGTGTTCTATTTTCTTGATTAATTATAGCTTTCAACAAATGACTGCTAGAATGACCTTACTTTATCTTTCTCCTGATATATACCCTAGAAAAGTAGTTTATTTAGTTTTGTTTTCTTTTTGTTAAATATACTCGTATTGGTACATTGTAATTATACATCATAATGAGACTTGGAGTGATAGAAACATCCATGCACACACCACTTGGTGTGTTTCCCTCCGGATCCCACCCCACTCTTTTTCCGTTCCCATACATATTATCGAGATTAGTATTGATAATTTCATATATGTTCATTACATTATTTCAACTATTTCCTTTGTCAGTAAGCCAGTTTATTTAATGCAAGGTGTCCCCAGAAAGGGATTTGGCTTTTCTAGGCTGCTTGCTTAGATAAATGGTCAGGTCAAAAGGGGTCAGAGGTTTTTGAAAATTCAGAATTTTGTCAGGACCAATTCCTGAACATGTGTCTTTCTGATAATGTTGTATAATTTTTCCCGGTGGAAATACTTTCTCCTGCATATAATCTATCTAGACCAAAAGGTCTGGACAAGAATAAATAGATGACTTGGGAGGAAATGTAAAGTTCTGATTACCAAATGGAATACACTGATTTTGTAAAAATTAAGAAAAATCCAAACCCTACCTTTGAAGGTGCAGGGGCAGGCAAGGGGAGTGGAGATATTAATGATTACTGTTTATCAAAACTGTCCCTGGAAGCTTTCTTCTGTCCTTGAAGGAAAACTCCCCATGTGGCCTTTCCAAATGGCTCTGAGTGCTTTGAATCCAGACTTCACAGACTGTAATCACATCTGATAGTGTGCTACTATGAGACAGTGGGGGGTGGCCCCAGATTATGCACTTTCCATTCTGAATACCCCCAGATATGGTACACACTTGTGAGGCTGATAAACAGACCTCATGCACAAGCAAAGCTCATTAGAAAAGACTACCATAGTCAGTTTCTCTGAAACCAAGACTAATTTTCTTTTGGATTGGATTGGGAAGCCTAGAGGTTGCAATATGGAAGCCACACTGGGGTCCCTAGTAAGCTGTACTGTCTGACAAATGCATATCCTACTTGGGGTACCTAACAATTGTGAACTTTATTTCTAGAGGTAACATGTGCCATCTAGTACTATATTTCTTGTGTGTGCCATGACTATTATGACACCACCTCAATGAACTTAAACTTACTGACCACTATGCTTAAAAATAAAAAGATTAATGCAGAAACTTTGGTTAAAAATCACATGAATTTCTAAGACCTCTGTGGTTAAGGGAACTCTTTTTGGTTCTGCGGATTGAACCTCTACATTTGAGCTATAACCCTAGCACTTTTTTTATTTTGAAAAGGGTCTCCCTAAGTTGCTGAGGGTATCACTAATTTGCTGAGACTAGCCTCCAAAAGAACTTTTAAATACTAGCTCAGTCTAGGAGCCCTATAGGGTGCAACCAAGGTCAATTCTGCAGATTGCTGTTAACCTGCTGTGTGAGGTCCTACTGATAATAATTTTTGCTAGCTAAAGGTTTGTCAAGTCTCTTGATTTTATCTAAGAACCAACCTTTGGTTCTATTGATTTTTCTGTTGTTTTTCTATTCTCTCATTTATTTTTGCTCTTTATTATTTCCTTCCTTCTGCTTCTTTGAGTTTAGTTGGCTCTTCTTTCTATAATTTCTTTAAGGTGATACATTGTGTTATTGATTTCAGATCGCTCTTTTTAAAAATAAATGTTCAGAGTGATAAATTTCCCTCTAAACCATGTTTTAGCTGCATCCCATTAGTTTTAAAGCATTGTGCTTCCATTTTCATTTATCTCAAAGTATTTTTAAATTTCCCTCATGCTTTCTTCTTGATTGGCTTTTTTAAAAAATTCAAACCTAATGTTGAGTCAACAATAAATGCACAAACTATTTCTCCCCCTCATTTATTTTTATTTTTTGTGGTGCTGAGAATTGAATCCAGTGATGTTCTACCTCCAAGTAACACCTCTAGCCATATTTTATCATTTTCAAACAGTCTCTAAGTTGCTGAGGGCGTAAGTTGCTGAGGCTGGCTTTGATCCTGTGATCCTCCTGTCTCAGCTTCCTAATTACTGTGATTATAAGCATGCGCTGTCACTCCTAGAAGCAAACATATTTTTAATAGTGTGAGACAAACAGTACATTATTCAAAAACATAGAAACCAATACTTATATATTTTAGGCCACCATTTATATGTTGTATAAATATTTTTATTTTACTGTTATTTTAATAATGAAATTTTAAAAATTATACAGTATTAGATTTACAGAAAAACTGTAAAGACAATACAAACAGTTCCCATATACCCAACACTTATTTTCCCCTATTAGGAACATCTTACATTACTAGGGTACAGCTTTAGGTTTCCTTGTTTCTGGTGATATTTATGATTTTGAGTAGTGGTCATGTATTTTATAGACTGTCCCTCAGTTGGGATTTTTGTGATGTATTTCTCATGATTAGACTGAGATTAACAATACTCTTTCAAAATTTAAAAAAAATTAAAAAGGTCTGGGGGTATAGTTTGGAGGTAGAATAGCCCTGGGTTCAATCCCTATTACTGCCCCCCCCAAAGAAATAAGTACTTGTTTACAGGTTGGTATTTTAAATGAAAATGCATTGCACTCTTAAAGACAGACACTGGCAGAATGAGTAAAATATATGAACCAACTGTAGATTGACAACAAAAAAATGTACTTTAAAGGAAAAAAGTTTGAAATAAAAGAACTGAAATAACTATTTCATGCAAATAGTGATCAAAAGACAGCTAGGATAGCTATAATAATGTCAGATAAATCAAATGATGAGTCAAAAATTGTTAAAAGAAACAAAGAAGAACATTATTGATAAAAGAGTCAATCCATCAAGGAGATATGATAATTATATACTTGTCTAAGAATAGACAGTTATGCAATATGGAGACTTTAGTGCTACACTTTTAAGGATAGAACAACTAGAAGTAAAGTCAATAAGTGAATAGCGAATTTGAACAGCACAATAAGCCACCAAGACCAAAAAGACACACACAAATCTCCACACAATAATAGCTGAATACTTATTTTTTTCTCAAGTATACTTGGAACGTTCTTCCAGATAGACCATATTTTAGGCCACAAAATAAGTGTTAGTAAATATAAAATGATTGACAACATACAAAGTACCTTTTCCAACCACAATTGAATGAAAATAGGAATTATTAATAGAAGGAAAGTGCAAAGTTCACAGATATGTCAAAAGCACACACATTGAAACAACTAATGGTTCCAAGGAACTAGGTAATATTAAGACTGCTGGGATGGTGTAAAGACAGTATTAATGCAATAACTTAAAGATAGAGAACACGCCTTAGTTGACTATGAAAAAACAAAATGAAAACAAAGAGCATAGTACTTATATGTGCTGGGGGGAAACACAGCATGCCCTGTGGTCACGCATGTGGGGGTCAAGGAGTGTATGGAGAGAGAGAACCCATGAGCAATGCCTTTATCCAGGTCCAGAGTATTATCCAAACAGGTTTGCCACATGGAGTTTTCATTGGTGAGTTTAAAGCAAGTGGGCATCAGTACCAGGAGGTCACACTGTTCCTGAGAGATGGTCACTGTGGCATATATGCACAGTTCATGCAGGGTGTGGAGGTCAGCAGGGCGAGTCAAGTAGGTTATATCTAGCTGTCCCATAGTGAAGTGGTCACTAGGAGGCAGTTATATAAGGCAAATATTTGGGTTGACCACATGCAGGAACTTGGAGGAATTAAACACTGTGTCAAGGTTGACTCCAGCTTCTGGTATGAGAAAGGTAGACATATTCAACATGGATGCCCAGGCAATATAAAATAATAAAAATTCACTACAGAAGATTTTAGTAGGAAACATATAGCTGTAAATACCCACATTAAATCGACAATCTAATTTTATACATTGAGAAACTAGAAAAAGAATAAACTGAGGCCATGGCTAACAGTAGGTAGAAAGTAATGAAGATTGAGCCGGGTATGGTGTCACATGCCTGGAATACCAGTACTTGGGAAACTGAGGCAGGAGGAGGACCACAGATTCGAGATCAGTCTCAGCAACTTAGTAAGATTCTCAGCAACCTAGAGAGACCCTGTTTTAGTTAAAAAGGCCTGGGGGTGTAGCTTGGTGGTAGAATGCCTGGGTTCAATCCCCAATACCATGAAAGACAGAACAGAAAAAAGGAAAGAAAGAGAGGGAGGGAAGGAGAAAGGAAGGAAGGGAAGGAGGGAGGGAGGAAAGAAGGAAGATTGGAGCAGAAATGGATGAAATACACAACAGACAAGCATTAGAAGGACTCAATGATATCAAAAGTTGATTCTTTGGAAATGTCAAAAAAATCAACAACTCATAATAGCTAGACTGACTAATAAAAATACACAAATAAAATTATAAATGGAAGTAGGGTGTTAAGACTGACTTTAAAGAAATGAAAAGAATGGAGAAATACCCATCAATGAAAAAAAAGAACCAGATGAAAGGGATCTATTCCAGAATCTCAGACTACAAAAACTGACTCACAAATAGAAAATCTAAAAAGACCTATAACAGGTAAAGATATTGAATTGCTAATTAAAAATTTCCCAACAAGGAAAATCCCATTGTTAAATGGTAAATTTACTGGTAAATTCTACCAAACACTTTAAGAAGAATTAATATCAATCCTTCTCCAACTTTTCTTAAAATAGAAGAGGAGAAAAAAGTTTCTAACTCATTCATGGAAAACAAAAGCCAGACCAAAACAAGCTCATAGATTCACAAACTTACTGGCTTACCTCCCCCTTTTCAGAAAAAAAATTACTTAGCACCCTCCTGGACACTTCCACTGCCCCTTATTCTTATTCAATGCCTCCTAATTGCACCTAAGGCTACTACTGCCCACCTGGATGGAATCACCCAGCATCCCCCCACCCCAGAGATAATATTGCAGACTTTGGGAATGTATGCAAGAAAGGAAAACTGCAGACCAATATCCCAAATGAATATAGATGCAAAACTCCTCAACAAAATGCTAGCGAACAAATCCAGCACCATATTTAAAAGATTATAACCATGACCGAGTGGGATGTTTCCTAGGAATGTAATGGTAGTTGAGCATATAAAAATCAATGTAACCACATTAACAAAAATAAAGGGGGGGAACACAATCATTTCAATTGTTGCAGAAAATGTATTTGACAAAATCCAGTATTTTCATGATAAAAAATTTAAAACACTCTAAAACTGAGGAATAGAAAGGAACTTCCTCAACATAACATGGGGTATGGAAGAAAAAAAAACTCCACAGCCAACATCAAATTCAATGGTGAAAATATGAAACTTTCCCTTTAATATGGGGGCTAAGACAAGGATGCCTGCATTTGCCACTTCATTTCAATGTCATACTAGAAGATCTAGCCTGGGCAATTAGGCAGGACAATAAAAATAAAGGGCATCCAAACTGGAAAGAAAAACATTTAAAACTATCTCTATTCACAGATTATATGATCTTATGTATAGAAAATCTTGATGAATCCTCAAAAATGATTAGAGCTAATAAAAATGTACAGTAAAGTTGTAGTATACTGAATGAACACATAATAATCAGTAGTGTTTCCAAATGTTAACAATGAATAATCCAAACAGGAAAGTGAGAAAATAATTCAATTTGCTGTGGTATGATAAATAATAAAATACTTAAGAATATTTTTTTTTTTTGCGGTACTGGGGATTGAACTCAGGGGCATTCTACCTCCGAGCTACACCACCAGCCCTATTTTTTTTATTCTTTATTTTGAAACCGAGTCTCACTAAGTTGCGGAGTGCCTCACTAGGTAGCTGAGGCTGGCCGCGAACCCGGATCCTCCGGTCTCAGCCTCCCGAATTCTGGGATTACAAGCGTGCGCCACCACGCCCGGCTACTTAAGAATAATTTAATAAAAGATTTGTAGGATCTATATGTTGAAAACTACAAACATTGATAAAAATTAAAGAAAACAAAATTAGAAAGTAATCCTTTGTTAATGGATTGGAAGACTTACTGTTATTAAGATGGCAGCACTCTCCAAAGTGATCTCTAGATACAAGGCAATCCTACTAAAATCTCTATGTCCTCTTTTGCAAAAGAGAAAATCTCATCTTCATATTCATGTGGAATTGTAAAAGATCCCAAATAATCAAGGAAGGACAAAGTAGGGAGACCCACACATCCCAGTTTTAAAACTTACCACAAAGCTATAGTAATCAAAACAGTGTGGTATTGACATAAGGATAGACATATGGATTAATGGAATAATATTGAGAGCTGTTATAGTTAGATATAAAATGTCCCATAAAGAGCTTATTTGTTAATGTTCAGGATTGATATAATTGAGTCATGAGGGTTAAAATCTCAGAAGTGAATGGATTCATTGTAATAGATTTACCTGGGTGGTACCTGGTGGGCCGGTAGGGTATGGCTGGAGGTGGGTCCCTGGGGGTACAGCTTTGGGGATTATAGAGGTTTCCTCCTCCCCCTGCTCTTTTTCTTGCTTCCGGCTTCCATGATGTGAACATAGTCCATGTGTTCTCCTTCTGCCATGTCCTGAGATCTGTGGTCCCCAGCTTCACATGGACTGAGCCTGAAACTGTAAGAAAATAAATCTTCTTTGCTTTAAGTTATGTGGCCAATCTTTAGATTATGGCTGCAAGAATGCTAACAGATAGAATAAATGGAACCAGGGGGTAGAAATGGGAATGGTTCCACTCATCATCACCCCTTGTGACCCACTAGCCAAATTTTTGTTTCCTGTCTCCACAACCGTATACTCTGCTGGCCTCCAGGTTTTAGTTCCAGAAGCAGGAAATGATTCCACTAAACTGGAAGTTAAGATTCCCCCCAACCACTTTGGGTTCCTCATGCCTTTGAGTCAACAGGTTAAGAACAGAGTTATGGTGTTGGCTGGGGTGAACAATCCAGATTGCCAAGGGGAAATTAGACTATTACTCCACAATTATGGTAAGAAGTATGCCTGGGAAGCAGGCGATCCCTTAGGGCATCTCCTAGTATTGCCATGTCCTGTTTTTAAAATCAATGGAAAACTACAACAACCTAATCCAGGCAGGATGGCAAATGTGTCAAACCCTTCAGGAATGAAGTTGTGGGTCACCCCTTCAGGTAAAGAACCAAGACCTTCTGAAGTGCTGGCTGAAGGTAGACAGAATATAGAATGGGTAGTAGAAGAAGATAGTTATAAGCACCAACTATGGCCGCGAGACCCGTTACAGAAATGAGGATTTGAATTACCATAAATATTTCTTTCTTATTTTGTTAATAATATGCTTGTGTATGTATGTGTATATATAGATATATGTGTGTGTGTATTAAGCAGATATCTATTTTAGCTCTTCTCTTATTCCTCTGTTATATTATGTAACATAATATTGATGGACTTAATGTCAATAATTAAGTGTTATTAAATCTATTTTATAGTATCTAAATATCAGGAGTAATCATCACTCAGAAAACTTTGCCTCCTATTCAAGGGAAGTAATGGGTGGTGTTTATTTGAAGATTAATATGATTTAAAGAGACAGAGTTAGAAGTCAAGTTGACGAGGGGTGGACTTGTGATGGTTGGTCTGGATTTTCAACTTTACTGGATCATGAAACACCTAAGATCATGTGACTTTGGGTGTGTTGATACGATGATTGGTTTATGTAATAGCGTATTGAAGGGAAAGTCCTGCCCTGAATGTAGGCAGCTCAGTTCTGATAGGTGCAGGACCTGAAGAAAAGAAAGAGAAAGCCGCGTGAAAGCATGTGTGGTTCTTCCTGAAGAAAGAGCATCTGCTCTCGTCTGAGATATCAGCCTTCAAGTCTTTCTTTGAATTGGACTTTCGTCATCGTTTCTCCGGAGAGTTTCCTGGCCTTTCCATCTTGGACTGGGACTGAATTAGTGGTTGCTCTGATTCTGAGACTCCAGCTCTTGGACCACTCGACCAGCTGCTGGTTCCTCTGGCTCTCCATGTGCAGTTAGAAACTTGGGACTACACTTTTTGGACTATAAGCTGATTTAATAAATTCCCTTTTTCCATATACATGTTCTGTGAATTGTTACTCTAGTGAATCCTGACCAATATGAGAGCTCAAAAATTAAACACATACACTTATGATCAATTGATTCCTGGCAAGTATGCCAAGATTGTTCAAAAGGAAAGAATACTCTTTTTTTTTTTTTTTTTTTTTTTTTTTTTTGGTCCTGGGTATTGAATCCAGGGGTATTCCACCTCAAAGCTACATCCCAGCCCATTTTATTTTTTTCTATTTTGAAACAGGGTCTCACTAAGTTCCTGAGATTCTAAGTTTCTGAGGCTGGCCTTAAACCTGCAATCTTCCTGTCTCAGCCTCCCAAGTACTGGGATTATAGTACATGTGCCACCATGCCCAGCAGAATAATCTCTTTTAAACAAACAGTGATGGAACAACTAGATATCCATATGCAAAAGAATAAAGTTGGAGCCTTCCTCACTTCATATGCAAATATTAAACTCAAAATGTATCAAATGCCTAAACATAAAAACCCAAACTGTAAAACTCTTAGAAGAATATATAACATTAAAACATCATGCTTTGGGTTTGGCCATAATTTCTTAGCTATTTCACCAAAAGTAAAGGAACAAAAGAAAAATTAGATACACTGAACTTAATAAAAATTAAAAATGTTTGTACATTAAGGGATACTAACAAGAGAATGAAAAGATAGCTCTAAAGCCGGGTGTGGTGGCACACACTTGTAATCCCAGTACTTGGGAGGCTGAGACAGGAGGATCACAGGTTCGCGGCCAACTTCAGCCATGTAGTGAGGCCCTCCGCAACTTAGTGAGACCCTATTTCAAAATAAAGAATAGAATAGAGATGGGGGTATATCTCAGAGGTAGAATGCCCATGGGTTCAATCTCCAGTACTGCCCCCTCCCAAAAAAAGACAGCTCTCAGAATAGAAAAATACTTGCAAATCATATATATGGTAAAGGCCTATTGTCCAGAATGTATAAAGAACTCTTACATCTAAATAGCAAAGCAAATCCAATTAAACAGGGGGCAATGAGCTAAAAAATAATTTCTCCAAAGTAGACTGTGATGGTTAATTTTACATGTCAACTTGACTGGTCCGTGCAATGCCCAGATATCTGATTAAACATTATTTCTGGGCGTGTCTGTGCTGATGATCCTAGAAGAGATTAGATTTTAATTGCTGGATGGAGTAAAACAGATGGCCCTCCTCGGAGTTGATGGGCATCATAAAATTGGTTCTGGGCCCCAATAGAACAAAAAGGAGGAAGAAATTTTAATTTGTACTTCCTTTGCACCAATTGAGCTGGGATGTCAACCATCTCCTGCCCTTGGCACCCCTGGACTTCAGTCTATATTATCAACCCTTTGATTCCCAGGACTTCAAACTACATCATTGGCCTTCCTGGTACTCCAGATTTCAGAAGACAGATCGTGGGACTTCTCACTATCCATAATTACATTAGCCAATATCTTATTTTTATCTATCTAACTACCTACCTATGTATACGTATGCATACTATTAGTTCTGCATCTCTAGAGAATTCTAATACATAGACATACAAATGAGTATCAAGCCCATGTAAAGATACTCAAACTTACCTATCATCAGAGAAATACAAATCAAAACTACAACAAGCTATCACTTCACACTATCTAGGATGGCTATAAAAGAAAGAGGGAAAATATTAGAATTTGGCAAGAATGTGGGGAAATTGGAACTTTCATACATTACTGATAGGAATATAAAATGGTTCCACTGCTATGGGAAATAGTTTGAAGTTTCCTCAGTGTGTTCAATATAAAATGAACATATAACCCAGGAATTCCACTCCTGGTGTTATGCCCTGAATAATTGAAAATGGGTGTTCCAAAAAAAATAGACCTAAATATAAATGTTCGTAGCAGTACTATTCACAACAGACAAAAGGTGTACACAAACCAAGTATCCATCGACTGATAAGTAGATAAACAAAACGTGATATATTGATAAGTGGGATCTATCCAATCATGAAAGTTTAGTATGAGTATATTTGCAGCATGGATGAACCTTGAAATTATCTAATTGAAAGAAGCCAGACATAAAAAGCCATATAGTGTATGATCCCATTTGTATAAAATATCTGGAATGGGTGCACATAGTAGGAAAAAGACTAACAGTTTTCTCCTGCTATACTGAAAGCACTTTCAATACTTCAATTCTGATCCCAGATGTGTGGGGTTTCCCCCCCATACCTAGCAATTCTCTAAGACATGAAGTGAGTGTCCTATAATTCAATTCAATTCTGATATTATGTATCTGGTGTCAAAAGTGAGATCTCATAGATTAAAGGCTCAGTCTCACAAAACTACCAGATGGTAATATTATGTCTGGGCTCTGGAACTTCTGACTAACCAGTTATAAATTGGAAGTTCCTACAACCTCCTTGTCAGATTCAGTTATTTGCAAGAATGGCTCACCAGAATCAGAGAAGCACTTTACTTACTTCTACCAATTTATTATAAAGAATATCTTACAGAATACAAATGAAACTGTATGTGGTGGCACACGCTTGTAATTCCAGTACTTGGGAGGCTGAGACAGGAGAATGGCAGGTTCAAGGACAGTCTCAGCAAGTAGTGAAACTTTCATCAACCTAGTGAGAACCTGTTTCCAAATAAAAATGAAATAGGGCTGGGAGTGTAGCTCGGAGGTAGACTGCCCCTGGGTTCAATCCCCAGTACCCACCCCACACATACACATACATACACAAATACAAATGAATATCCAGGTGAAGAGATATACAGAGCAAGGTTTGAAAGGGCCCTGAACATGAACACAAGAGTTTTTGTCCACCTGTATCATCCTCTTGACATATGTATGAGTTTAAAACCTGAAGCTCCCTGAACCCTGTCCTCTTGGGTCTTTATGGGGGATTCATTACATATGCATGATAGATGAAATAATTGGCCATTGATGATCAGCTCAACCTTCAGACTCCTCTCACTGGAGGTCACTTAGGAGATTCTAAAGATTTTAAGAAGCCAGACATGGTGGTGCATACTTGTAACCCTAGTACTTGGGAGAATGTGAAACAAGAGGATCATGGAGTGAAGGACAGCCCCAGCAACTTAGCAAGACCCTGTTTCAAAACAAAAAATAAAAAGGTATAGCTCAGAGTTAGAATGCCTCTGGGTTCAATCTCCAGTACCCAAAAAAAATTCAAGAGAAGAAAAGTGGTCCATTATGTTTACCCAGTTATTTATTATTCCTTTTGCTCTTCCATATTTCCTTCAGGTAATATTTTCTTCCTGTCTGAAAAGCCTCCTGCGGTTCTTTCAAATCATATCTGCTGGCTATAAATTCTCTTAGATTTACTTTACTTGGGGATGTTTTGATTTTATTTGTTTTTCATGAACATTATTTTCACTGGATGTAAATTTGGAAATGGAGTATCTTTTATTTTTGCATCACGTCTTTCTGATCCCCATGTTTTCCAATTAGAAATTCAACTTCATTTACATCATTTTTTCCTAAAAATGTAATGGACCATATTTCCCTGGATATTTAAAAATATTTCTGTCTTTCGTTTTTGTCAGTTTGATTAGGATGCTTCTTGGGATGAATTTCTTTAGTTTCTCTTGTTTTGGGGTTTATGTGAGTTTCTTCTTTTGGTACTGGAGATTGAACCCTGGGGCATTCTACCTCCTAGCTACACTGCCACCCTCCCCCTTTTTAAATTTTTGAAACAGTGTCTTGTTAAGTTGCTGAGAGTCTTGCAAGGTTACGGAGACTGACCATGATCCTGCCCTTCTGGAGGCATCTCCACCTCCCATGTGTTGGGATTATAGGCATGGGCCACCTTGTCTGGCTTGCTCAGGTTTTTTAATAGATAGGTTTATACATTTGTCAAACTTGGGAAAATATCTTCTATTGTTGTTTCAAAAAAATCTTCAGCAGCACTCTCCTCTCTTTTCTAGACCTCTGATAATGCAAATATTTGACCATTTTTATTGACCTACAAAACCCTAAAGCTATGTTATATTTCCATTTTTTCTCTTTGTTGTTCAGAGAGGATAATGTATACTGATTGATCTTAAAGTTCAATGACCCTCTCCTCAGTTATCTTCATTCTGCTATTGCATCCATCAGTGATATTTTCATAAAATTTAAGTTTTTGTAAATTTCAGTTCTGAAATTTTCACTTGAGTCTTCTTCACAGCTTCTGTATGTTGACAGTATTATTTCTTGCTGTACAACAAATTACTTAATGACTTAACGTGTTATTTTCTCGTTACTATAGCCAATACTGGAGATAAACCAATTTAATAGAAAAGGTTTATTTTAGTTTATTGTTTAAGAAGTTTCAGTTCATGATCAATTGGCCCTGTGGCTTTGGGCCTGTGGCAAGCATATCATGGTGGGAGCATATGGTAGATCAAAGGTGCTGGGGTCTCACTATCCCCTTCAAGGGTACACCCCCCAATGACTGGAAGATCTCCCACTCAACCCTACCTCTTAAAGTTTCCACCACCTCCCAAGAGTGTCATATTAGGGAAGAAGACTTTAACACATGTACCTTTGGGGGGCATTCCAGATCTAACCTATAGCAACACACATTTACTCTCTCACATATTTGGTCCATCAGAGGTCTGGATGCAACTTGGACCCATAACATGGCTTCAGTCAAGGTTTTGGGCCAGGGCTCTGTTCTCCTGGTGATAGATACACTTTTAAGTTCAAACAATGTTATGGTTTGAATATAGAATGTCCCCTGAAAGAGCTCATGAATCAGTGTTTAGAGTTGACATGATAATTAAATCATGAGAGTTGTAATCTCATTAGTGGATAAATCCATTATAATGGATTTATTGGGTGGTAGCCCAGGCAGGTGGGGTGTGGCGGGAGAGGTGAGTCACTGGAGTATGGCCTTGGGGACTGTATTTGTGTCCTTGAATCCCCTTCACTAGTTCTCTCTTGCTTCCTGCCTCTGTGATGTGAGAGCAGAGCCCTTGTTCATTCGTGTTCCTCTCTCTCTCCCTCTCTCTCTCTCTCTCTCTCTCTCTCTCTCTCTCTCTCTCTCTCTCCCACCTCCATGCTTTGAGCTATGCCAATATATAGCCTACCCTGACATGGACTGAACCACCGAAATCTCCAGAATCATGAGCAAATAAAGCTTCTTCCTCTAAATTGTGGTGGTCCAGCGTTTTGGGTTATATCAACATGGAATCTTGCTTCTTCAAAGCCAACCGTCAAGCAAGAAAGCAAGTCTTCTAGCAAGATGCAGTCTTATATAGTGTAATATCATTATGGGAGCACATCTTATCAGCTTTTTCTTCATAGCATAATCATTGCAATGACATTCCATTATCTCTCTTATGTTCTACTAACTTGATACAAGACACAAATCATTTCCATATTCAAAGGAAAGATATTATACAGAAGCATGAGTAACAGGAGGTGGGGATCATAGAGGCCACCTGAAAGTCTGTCTGCCACACTAAAATGTTGTATTTTTAACATTTGTTGCAAAAATGTTCAAGATTCCTAATGTAAGCCTCAGCAATTTAGCAAGACCCTGTTCCAAAAAATAAAAATAAAAAGAGCTGGGGGAAGTACCTCGAAGGTAGAATGACCCTGAATTCAATCCCCAGTACCCAAATACATAAATAAATAAGATAGAAAAGATTGCTCATTTGAGCACTTTTATAATAATTGCATTTGTCAGATAATTTACACATTTGTTTCATCTCTGTTTTCATATCTATTTCCCATGACACTTGGAATTTTCATGGTTTACAATATACCTAGTAATCTGGAATTTATCTTGTCATTTTGAAAATGATGTTGTGAGACTCTGGATCTTTCCTAAACTCTTTGAAGACTGTCAATGTTTAGTTATAGTAGACAATTAACCTGATTAAATTCTGTCCCCATGTTCCAACTCACCTTCTGCTGCTTATGATTCCAGTGACAATTAAATATTAATAGACTTTGTAATACTATTCAATCTGTCCTGGGCATGTATAATTCAATGGCTGGTCTGGGACCTAAGTAGTATTCTACCAGTTACATTAATTCTCAAAATATTTAGCAGGCAAATTAGGATAAGATTCATTCATGCACACCCCAAGTGCCCTAGTGTTCATTTGAAAACCTTTTAGGATTTCTCCCCAAATTTCTCCCTCTCTGAAACCTTCTGGGCACTTCGTCCTCCCTCTGGTCCCCTTTTATTGTCCCTTCATTCAAAACTTGGTATTCTGGTTGGGTTGGTCTGTCATTCTCTGTCATTCACTTTTGTGATTGGGCTCATCTCCAGACCCAAGAGACTGGGGACAAAGAGAGACAAAGGTCAGGCAGGTTTGCTCCACCCTCTTGGAACTACAGCTCCACCAAGTGGAGAGAACGGGTTCCTTGCATCTGAGTTTTAATTCTTGAGATTTTTGTGTTTCTTCCCTAGCATTTACTGGGGACTGCGACATATGTGAACAGAAAAAAGGAGAAAGGGAAAAAAAGGAGAATTTTCTACTTTCTTTGAGCAGTTCAAGTTACCCTTCTGGACCTTTAAGACAATACTAGGGGGCTTCTTCTGGAACTCTCTAAAACCTCAGTACCCTGGTCTGGGTTTTGGGCTATGCTGCACTCAGGTTAGGGGATGCTAAAGAAAAAAATGTTCAAAAAAGAACAACAAAAGCAATAAGAAACTATGGTATAAGCCGGACGTGGTGGCGCACACTTGTAATCCCAGCATTTGGGAGGCTGAGACCGGAGGATCTGGGTTCACAGCCAGCCTCAGCTACCTAGTGAGGCACTCCGCAACTTAGTGAGACCCTATTTCAAAATAAAGATAGGGTTGGGGGTATAGCTCGGAGGTAGAATGCCCTTGAGTTCAATCCCCAGTACCTCAAAAATAAATAAATAAATAAATAAATAAATAAATAAATGAAACTATGGTATATACACACAATGGAATTTTCCTAAGCTATAAAGAACAAAAGTTTGTCATTTGCAGGAAAATGGATGGAAATAGAGAATATTATGCTAAGTAAGATTAGCCAGTCCCTGAAAGTGAAGGGTTCTATGTTTTCACTCAATGTGGAAGCTAGAGAGAAATTGGGAAACAAAAAGGACTTCAAATAAATGAGGGGAGATATTAGAAGAATAATGGAAAGGGATTTGAGAAGGGAGGTAGCGAGTTGACCGGAAAGATTCAGTGAAGGAAATTGTTCAAATAATCCTATGTTCATATATGAAATTATCAATACCAATATTAACATTATATATGGGGAAGGGAGGGGAGAGTGGAACCCAGAGGAAAACACATAAGTGCTGTGTGAATGTATGTTCCTATCCCTCTGAACCTCATTATGAGGTATAATTATAATGCACCAATAAAAATTACAGAAAAATAAATGTACACAACACAAATCTTAAAACTACAATTAAATAAAGGTAAACTGACCTGGCATTGTGGCATATGCCTGTAATTCCAGTACTTGGGAGGCTGAGACAGGAGGATTGCAAGTTTGAGGCCAGCCTCAGCAATTTAGCAAGGCCCTCAGCAACCTAGCAAGATCCTGTTTCCAAATAAAAACATAAAAAGGGCTGTAAGTATAACTCAGAGGTAGAATGCCCCTGGGTTCAATCCCCAGTATTGCAAAAAACAAAATAAAAGTAAAGTAAGCCCACTGCTGATACCATGGTAATTCTACTTTTGTTGATCTTTCTCTGTCTTCCTGCTGTTGGCTTTTCAGAGACCTCAAATAACTGCTCATGTATTCTGTGTTGGTTTGATAGTTGTATAGAATGAGACATGTTTCAGATAAGGGGAAACATGCTCTTTCTACCTTACCCAGAAGCAGAACTCCTGCAAGACATTATTTACTGCTCTCTCTGCTTCTCTCCAACCCTTCCTACAAACCATTTTCTATACAGCAACTGAAGCAGTCATTAAAACTCCCAATAAGATTATATTTCCCACTGGGCATGATGGTGCACACCAGTAATCCCAGCACTTGGGAGGCTGAGATCAGAGGATCACAGGTTTGAAGCCAGCCTCAGCAACTTAGCAAGATCCTGTTTCCAAAAAATAAAAGGGGCTAGGGGTGTAGCTCAGTGTTAGAATGGCCCTGGGTTCAATCCCCAGCATCACACACACAAACACACACACACACACACACACACACACTAAAAACTCTTAAAAACTCCTAAAACTCCTGAGTCAGCTTCCTATTTTACTTAAAATAAAAACAATTCTTTATGATGACCTAAAAACTCTACCTGATGTGATCCCTGCCTCTCTCTCCAAACTAGTATCACACACCAGCACTTGCTCCTGTCATCCTCGCACCACGCATCTTCTTTTGGTTCTTCGTGTCTGGCAAACTCAATTTCCCCTTAGAGATTTGCATATGTTGTTCTGTCATTCTGGCATGCTCTTCTCCAAGATCTACGCATGGCTGGCCATGTTCATCTTACTTACATCTCAGCTAAAATGTCATCCTCTCAGACACTCCTTTTCAGACCACTTAAAGTAGCCAAGCTTTTTGCATCACTTTATTACCTTCAGATCATTTAACACTTCACTTCCTAAAATTATCTAATTCATGAATTTGTTCACTTGCTGATTTTCCTTTTACCACTGAAATTGCAGTTCTCTGAGAGCAGGGGCCTTGTCTTTCTTATTCACTCTGCGATCCTCGGTGTGATTAGAATAGCATTTTAGACACAGCAGTTGCTAAAAAATACTTCTTCAGCAAACAAATATGTTTCCAATCTTATTTTTATGTGCATGCTTTAAAATGATAGAACATGTTTTGTAAAACCCGCGTGTGTGTGTGTGTGTGTGTGTGTGTGTGTGTGTGTGTGTGTAACTGGGGATTTAACCTAAGGGTATTCCATCACCAAGCTACGCCCCAAGCACTTTTTATTTTTTTTATTTTGAAGCAGGGTCTTCCTAAGTGCAGAGGCTGATCTTGAACCTGTAATCCTCCTATCTCAGCCTCCCAAGTACTGGGATTACAGATATGTGCCATAGCGCCTAGCTAAAATCCATGTGTAATAGAGACTTATATTATGTTTTATTAAATGTACTTCAACAACATTATCTTAAGAGTTACTTCATTGCACTCAATGCTTTTGTGTGAAATAAAGCAATTTGCATTTACCCATTCTGCAGGCATCTGGTTTTCTTTGTGCTGAAATTATAGTTTTGTCTTTATTTACCTGGTCATTTTCCCATGCTTTTGTTTCTTTTAAGATTTTTAACTGTTGTCTTCATAGAGACACTAAAATCATCTTGTATAGTAGATTATTTCCATTTATTTCCCTAAAGAATATAATCACCAGAATAGCTGTTTTATTCATGGCTGTATCCCCAAGTTCCAGGACACACATTCTATAAATGTTTATTAAATGAATGCAGCCTATTTAATTTCTTCAATTGCCTCATTTGGAAAAGTAGAAATGGTAATACTTATGCCATTTGAGGGAGAAGCATAGCTCTATATCATGGTGTGGATGCTATAGGGCAAATGAGATAGCCTGACTAGCTAAGAGTCTGGCTGCAGTACGCTGGCTTCCACAGTGATGCTAATTCAAATCTGTGTTCCAGCAAAATTGCAAAGTATAACCTGAAGTAGAACATTGGCATTCCATGTGTAGAGTTAAAACTGCAAATGTTAAATCTAAAAGTACCAAGTTTCAACTCCATAGAAAGATAATGAATCCCCTAAAGAAATGTCTTAGATAGGAAATAGGAATGGAATCGATCATAAAACATCTCATTACCAAAGTGTAGGAATTACAGAACTTAGACTTGATTTTGCAGGCAATGGGAACAATGTTAAATGTATGAACAGGGAAAAGAATATGATAAAAATGGTGTTTGCATGTGAGTGTATTATTCTTTCAAATGGAGACACCCAAATGTTCAATTGTTGTTGTCTGGGGTGGTTCTTTTTGTTTGGTAAGTGGGAAGGGTAGCATTATGGACTGGTGCTGCGATGGTATTTGGAGATAGGGCCTTTAGGAGGTGCTTAGGACTAGGTTAGGTCAAAAGCGTAGACAACTCATGATGGGATTACTGGCCTTGTAAGAAGGAAAGGGGAAGATGAGAGAAGGAGGGAGGGAGAGAGACAACAGAGCATGAACATGGAAGACAAGTGACAGGCCAATTGCAAGCCAGGAATAGAGTCCTCACCAGGAACTCAAACATCCAGTCATCCAGAGCTCATATTTACAGCTTCCAGAAGTGTGAGAAAATAGACTTCTATTGTTTAAGCCCCGCAATCTGTGGTATTTTGTTATGACAATCAGAGCTGACTAAGACAGGTAGGCAGGTTCTTTGTGGGACCTTCATTATTGACAAAGGCTTCCCAGAAGCTGCGTTTGAGGGAGGTGATGTAGGGTAGTTACCAGGGACATTTTTCTGTTTGCAAATTCAGAATATTTTGCTGTGTTTCTTGATCTGTAAGATGCCAACAGTTTAAAAGTAGTATGTGTCCTAAAGCCCCTCCCCTTCCGACGCATTCCTTCAGGCTACCTCTGCTTGGGTGGCTCTTTGCATTTCACTCAATAATTACCTTTCTTGGTATGCTGCAGAGAGCTCAGAATGCACTGATGTCTCATTCAGTGATTCATCCTATTTATTGCCTAATTTAGAAGGACAGTGAAAGCACTTGTAATTACTTTGCGATTTTCCACATTGACAGCTTAGCTAAGCTATGACAAGCCCCAAAGTAATTTAAAGTGCTTTCAAGTTCTTTGCAGCCTGGCAGAGTGCGTGCCTAGAAAGAGAGAACATTCCAGAGAAGAGACCAAACTGAACACTAGGCTCTCCGGCAGTCTCTGCTATCACTTGCCCTATGTTCTGCTTTCGGCTGAGTTGGCTTGTCAGTAAGGTGAGCACCTTAAGTCTAAGGCCTGGACTTTGTACAATGATGTGCTCCTGGGTTCCCCACTGTCTTGCCACACTGCCTAAACATTCCATCATGATGAATCACTTCCTAGATGATGTTACCAAGAACAAATGCAAAAATGCTTCATGACAAAGATGAGGGTAACTTTCAAATTCTTCAAGCCACCCCCCTTTGTCCATTTTTTAAAAATCCATCTTCATCATGGTTCTTCCCCTATTCTAAACAAATTATGATTTTATTTAAAAGGAATTCCTTTAGATACATGCCTTTAGCATCCACAGGACGCCACTTTAGAAAAGGGAAATTCTTTGCATGAGACAAGTTAAACCTTTTGAAGCACTGGGTATCTTAGGATGAGTTTCTGTGGTATTGTGGATAGAACATGGGATCCTTGAAATTCTATATATCTCAATTCAAGTCTGATCTTTCTTTATTAGCTGTGTTCCTTTGGGCAAATCTCTTTAACTCTCTGGGCCTCTGTTTGCTAGAATAATGTTAATTATAGGGTTTTGTTCAGAGGTCCAGTTTATGCAGGTAATGTTGACACATTGGGTGGCCAGCTTTGGAGACTCTACATTTTATGAGGACTTGGTAATGGGGTAGGAGGAACAACAGGAGATGAGCATAGGCTATGGGACATGCTTGAGCTGGTTTAATTTGGCCATCGCACTGTTTTTACTACTCTGATATATCAATCCTGGGTGGCTGATGCTGATGTGGAGAAATGAGGCTAAGGCCCTCCACACTGTCTGCAGGTGCTGCCACTACAGCTAATGAACATGCTGACGTCAAAAGAGGTCCTTGAATTCAAAGTTGCTGGATTCATACTTTTGTAGAAGACTCAGTCTAGGATATAGCTGTTGATAACAACATACAGCTGTTGATAACAACAACAACAATAAGCAGCCTATATTTATATAGTGTTTCTTATGTGCAAAGTGCTATTCTATGCACTTTATTTTTGTCATTTTGTGCCATTATTTGTGAAATATAATTATACATCATAGTGAAATTCAAAGAGATACAAACATACATGCACACTACACTTGGCATGTTTCCCTTTGGAGCTCAAGCTGCTCCTCCTCATCCCTCCCTGTACATGTTAGTGACATTGGTAGTGATGCCTTCATATCTGGACATAGTATTATTTGAATTCTTTCCTTCTTCCAGCTTCCTTTTTTCCCTCCAAACCTCCCTCCCCCAACTCCCTTCCACTGTGTTACTGGTCTCTCTCCTCGCTTATCTGAAGTTCCCTTTGTTTGCTTTTTTCTCTTTAGCTCCAATATATAAGATAAAACATATGATCTTACATATATTAATTTGATCTCATCCTTACAAAACATCTAAGAGGTGGATACTATTGCCTTTCCAGCAATAGTGTGCAGTCTAGGATAGTAGTCACCATCTCTTAAAACTGACTGAGTCAAAGTGGATATGGTGGCACACTTGTAATCCCAGTACTTGGGAGGCTGAGATAGGTGGATCACAGATTTGAGGTCAGCCTCAGCAACTTAGCCAAACCCTGTTTCAACATAAAATATAAAAAGGGCTGAGGCGTAGCTGGGAGGTGGAATTCCCCTGGGTTCAATCCTCAGGAAACACACACACACACACACACACACACACACACACACACACACACACAAATAAAAGTAAAAATAAAAATAAAAACCAACTGAGTCTCTGAGTCTGGAGGTTTGAGCCATGGAAGCAAAAGGAGAAAAGCCAGCGGGCGTGGTGGCACACGCTTGTAATCCCAGCATTCGGGAGGCTGAGACCGGAGGATCCAGGTTCGCGGCCAGCCTCAGCTACTTAGTGAGGCACTCCGCAACTTAGTGAGACTCGGTTTCAAAATAAAGAATAAAAAATAGGGCTGGGGGTGTAGCTTGGAGGTAGAATGCCCCTGAGTTCAACCCCCAGTACCGCAAAAAAAAAAAAAAAAGGAGAAAAGCCCAGATAAATAAGGACAGGGCCAACAGTTTGGTGGTGGTGTGTGTGTGATGGGGAGTATCAAACTCATGCTGCCCCATAGCATTCCACTCTCCCAACGCCTTGCGACTGCTAATTTGGGGATCAACTTGGCTATAGTATGGTGCCAAGTGGTTTATCAATTACTTGTCTAGATGTTGCTGTGAAGGTTTTCTGTAGATGTGATTAATATTCAAAATCAGTTGGCTTTAAGTAAAGGAAATCACCCTTTGTAAAGGTCTTGTCCAATCTTCTAAAGGCCATAAGAACAAAAACTGAGGTTTCCTGAGGAAAAAAATATGCCTAAAGACTGTAACATAGAAATTCTGCCTGTATTTTCAGCTGCCCTCTGGATTTTGGATTTGCCAGTCCCCATAATCACATGAGTCAATTCCTTAAAATTAATCTATTTATATATTTACTATTGGTTTTGTTGCCCTGGAGAACTTACACACACCCTCATAGCCTGATCTCTTTGGCAGTGACCACTTATTGTGGTTACAGGAAAATGAGCATGACCCTCCTCCTGCTACCTGCTTAATATCTATGTGATGTGGGGCCAGTTGTTGAGCCTTCCCGGACCTTATTTCCTTTTCTATCCATTGATCATATTTGATCGCTACATCACTGGCTGGTATTCAGAATACTTACTAACAGGTAAGACGTGGACTCCAAACGATCAGAGTATACACTGGTCAAAAAGCCAACCAGTTGGCCATAATGATTAAAAATCAGCAAATCAAAACTACACCGAGATTCCTTCTTACTCCAGTTGGAATGGCAATTGTCAAGAATACAAATAAATGCTAGCGAGGATGTGGGGAAATAGAAATTCTTACACGCTCTTGGTGGAATTGTAAATTAGTACAACTACAGAGATCAATATGGAGGTTCCTCAAAAGACTAGGAATGGAACTACCATATGGCCCAGGTAAACCACTCCTTGGTATCTTTTCACAAGAATTAAAGTCAGAGTATAATAGTGACACATATATATCCATGTTTATGGCAGCACAATTCAGAATAGCCAAATTATGGAACCAACCTAGCTATCTATCATAGACAAATGGCTAAAGAAACTGTACTATATACATGCAATGGAATTTTACTCAGCCATAAAGAACAAAATTATGTAATTTGCAGAAAAATGAATGAAACTAGAGAATTTTTTGTGTGGTACTAGGGAGTGAACCCAAGGGCATTCTACCATTGAGCTATACTACCCAGCCCTATTTTTTTTTATTTTGAAACGAGGTCTCAGTACTTGCTGAGGCTGTCTGCAAACATGATCCTCCTATCTCAGCCTTGGAAATACTAGGATTACAGGCATGAGCCACCATGCCCAGCCATGAAACTAGAGATTATTATGCTGAGTGAGCTCAGCCAGTCTCAGAAAGTCAAAGGTCATATGTTTTCTCTCATTTGTGGAAGTAAGAGAGAAAAGAGGAAGCAAAAGTGACTTCGGATGAATGAGAAGAGACCAGCAGAATAGTGGAAGGGGATTAGGGGAGGGGAAGGGAAGGGAAGAGAAGGGAAGGGGAGGGGAGGGGAGGGGAGGGAAGGGAAGGGAGAAAGGAAGAGGTGACTAAATATACAGTTCAAATAATGTTATGTCCACATATGAAGGTATCACTGCCAATCTCACTAACATGTACATGAAGGGACAAAGGGGCAGCAGAGTGGAGTTAAGAGGGAAATACATCCAGTGCTATGTACATGTGTTTATATCACTTTGGATCTCACTACGATGTATAATTACAATGTACCAATAATAGTATAAAATAAAAATAATAAAAATTTAAACCACATCCCTAAATTTAAAAAATAGTCCTAGTTCATAATGAGGATCCACTGTATGTGAGCACTTATTTCATATTCTTAGTCCAAATCTGTATCTCTCATTGAATTGTAGGAATCTATGTTCTAACAAGTTCTCCAGATATTTGAATTATCAAAGAAGGCTGGGAGTGGCAGAAATAATATCCAGGGTATAATATGCAGGTTTTAAAATGTATTTTAGGAACCACTTCTTCCCATCTAAATTTCTCGGAAAAAAAAAAGGTGAGAGTTGATAGCTTATTCTATCTCTGGGACAAGAGCAAACATCTAACTGATGACATATACAGATGGAGATAAATTATATGAGAGTTTCAAATCACACTGAAATGTGTAACAATTTTATTAATGGGAACCCTAGTTTGTGGGTATGGGAGATTTCCCCATGATTAGGAGAATTAATAGAAATTGAGTAACATAACCATAGCCAAGTGGCTTCTAATGCTTCATTCTAGAAGTTCAGAAACCTGGGTTCAGTCTGACTCTCCAAGAAACTAGCTATGCAACTATGTACAAGACATGAACCTCTCTAAACTCCCATCTGTTCATCTTATACAGTGGAGATAATGATAACATTTGCTTAATTTCATAGGATGTTATGATAATCAAATGGGATCAGATACAAAAATGGACACTTAGAGATACCTAGTCCAAGTCTTGTTGTATAGATAGAGAGACTGAGGCCCCAAGAAAAGAAAGAAATTGTTTGTGGTTGCCAAGCTACTCAAGGTCACTCCTGTGCATGGCTTCTGATGTGGTACCACACACCATGCACAGGACCTTGCTATACCACCACACTACACTGCCACACCGTAATGCTACCACAAGGAGAACTTTGAAGTCTGTCAAACCTGGGTTTGAATTCCTGTTCTTGTACACACTCTGTGACCACAGACAAATCACTTCACCTTTCTGTCCCATTCTTTTTTCACTTTTTATTTTGAATCAGTGTCTTGTTAAATTGTTGAGGCTGGCTTCAAACCTGTGAACCTCCTGTCTCAGCCTCCTAAGTGCTCAGATTACAGACACGAGCCATGGTGCCCAGCTGTTTTTAAAATGGGTATAAGAATGGTAACTACTTCATAAGGTAGCACTGAGCACTGAATGGCATGGCAGAAAGAAATGGCACAGTCATGAATGTGCTTTTCTCTTTCTCTCTAATCCTACTGTCGCCTCATGACACAGTTGCCAGATCTCATAGAATTCCTGTGTTTGCCTGGCAACATGGCAAGTGTTAGAGTGGGATTGTACCATGGAGGGGGAGGCATGTCCATTTTCTGTAAACAAATAACCATTTTTCTCTAAAGAATGAATCTATGCTCAGCTTTCCAAGTAGGTGCTAAGGTCCATTTCATCATAATAATCTACTGAAGTCTAAATGAGTTCTGAGCCGCCGAAAATAGTTGAAATAGTAATATTTGATGCATGTAATTTGTGCTTGGATTATTTCTATGAAAAAAAAGAGTCTGTTTTCCAAAGATGGCTTTCAAGGGACATGTGATACATCTGTTTTCAGACTGGCCTTAGTTCAAACGTTCATGTTAAGTAGAGAAACAGTTGTTCCTTCCTCTAACTAGCCAATTTTATCTTTTTGAGATATGGGTGGGCATTGCATAGATATTGATGTGGTCCATAGGGTTATAGGTGAAAGACTCAAGTACTATGCCTAGAATCACATGCTCCTGACTAGTTGAAAGTCCATTTAACCAGAATAGAGTTTGAAGAAAATCTTACTCTAATATCTTGCTCCAAAAACAGTGTTTATACTGGACATGGTGATGCACCATGCTTGGGAGGATGAGACAGGAGGATCACAGGTTTGAAGCCAGGCTCAGCTACTAGTGAAGCCCTCTGCAACTTAGTGAGACTCTGTCTCAAAGAATAAAAACGGCTGGGGCATTCATAAGTAGAACACCCCTTGATTACACCCCCAGTACCACCAACAAAACAAAACAATGTTTATGAACTTTGAGTCACTGCTAGGAATTGACCATAACAGAGTGATTTAAAATTCATGTATTTAATATTTATTGGGCATCTTTGTGCTAGTCACCATTTTACATCTGGGATACATCAGTAAACAATGAGACACAAGACTTTGCCCTTGATGATTAACTTGAAAGTAGAAGGAACTGATAATAAGCAATGAATATAATTATGTAAATTTGATAGTATGCATAGATATGACAAGAGTTTTGGAAGGAAGAGAAAAAAGGTAAAGCATATTCCTTACATGTAGGCATTTCCACATTGTAGTTGTTGTGTAATTATATTGATTGTCTTGCACTCAGAGATCAAATGCATTTTGGTTCATCAACTAACTGGAAGGAATGTTTTTATATTCATTAAGACAAAAAGGAGGACATGGTGGCACATGCTTGTAATCCCAGTACTTGGGAGGCTGAGAAAGGAGGATCGCAGATTCAAGGCCAATCTCAGCAACTTAATGAGACCCTCAGCAACTTAGTGAGACGCCGTTCCAAAATAAAAAAAAATAAAATAGGACTTGGGGTGTAGCTTGGAGGTAAAATGCCCCCAGGTTCAATTACCAGTACCAAAAATCATAAGCAAACAATAAATACAAAGAGTACGGAGCAATAAAGATCAGTGTTTATGAAATAGTGTTCAAGGAAAAAGTGGAACCAAACTGTGCATACACTATGATTGCAGCTATGTAAAAGGGTACATGTACATTTGAAAAGGGTCTAGAGAAATAAAAGTGATTGTATGTGTAGGATGGATGATTATATGTAGACTTACTTCCTTGTAAAATGTCCTTTAACACTGTGCTAATTATACGTTATTTAAATTGAAAGCACAAAACCCCCACTAGTATAAGAGGAATAAAAGATGATAAGCACAATGATTGAGTGAATGCTGAGTTGAAGTGTGGTATGAGGAAAATTACTCTCTGTGCCACTTATCTGAAAACTAGTTTCCTTATGAGTCCTTGAGAATGAACATTGCTAACCTATAACGATCAGGTTCAGAATTCTTCTCCTAAGAATCAGAGCTGAAGCTTAAGGCTATGAATTGTGTACACTGCAAAATTTAAGGAGACAGCATTCACACTGTGGCCCATATAATGATGTTTCCTGGAGTGTAGAGTACACAATTTGAGCAAGCATACATTGTAACTTTGCCAAGACCTAGTAATCTAGTATTACTAGCCATGACTGGTTGGGGGCATACCTTGTTCATATAGCACATGCCTGATTGCAAAAGCTATACTGAATTATAATTTAGACGAGATCGGGTGTGTTCAGGGTGGTATGGCTGTAAACCTGAAATATAATTCATATACAAAAAAATTCACCCACTTAAAGTGTATAATTCAATGGTCTTAAGTATATGCACAGAATATGCAGCATCAGGATAATCTACTT
Organism: Graphiurus murinus; assembly: GCA_004027655.1. Classification (NCBI taxonomy): domain Eukaryota; kingdom Metazoa; phylum Chordata; class Mammalia; order Rodentia; family Gliridae; genus Graphiurus; species Graphiurus murinus. The sequence continues at coordinate 12,789 of PVLC010002266.1, read as the reverse complement.
TAGACCATGTTTACAGCCACATAAAGCCAGGCATGGTGGTGCACACCTGTAATCCCAGTACTTGGGAGGCTGAGACAGGAGGATCGTAAGTTTGAGGCCAGATCCAGGAACTTAGGAAGACTCTCAGCAACTTAGCAAGACTCTTTTTCCAAATAAATAATAAAATAGGGCTGGGGATATAGCCAAGAGGTGGAATGCCCCTGGGTTCAATTCCCAGAACCACAAAAATAATTAAATAAACTATAGCCCTGTAAAGAAATCCTGTATCCTTTAACTATTGCCACCCCAATCCCTATCACCACCACATTTAGGCCACTACTATTTTATCTCCTGTCTCTATAGATTTGCCTTTCCTGTACATTTCATGTAAATTCAGACATTCAATATGTGTTCTATTGCTATTGGCCTCTTTCACAAGGTCCATCCCTGTTGTAGTACCTACCACTACAACTCTTTTTCATGGGTGAATAATATTTGATCATATAGTTTGTAAACAAAACCACATTTTACTTACTCATCAGTTAATGGATGTTTGGGTTATTTATACCTTTTGACTTTTATGAATACTGCTGCTATAAACATTCTCATACAATTTTGTATGTGGATATGTGCTTTCATTTCTTTGAGGTATCTAGGAGTGAAAATGTTGGGTCAAATAGTAACTCCAAGTTTAAATTTTTGAGGGACTACCAGATTGTTTTGCAATACCAGTGTACATTCCCACTAGTAGTTTATAGGGGTTTGATCTCCTCACCTACTTATTAACACTCAATTAATTAATTTCACTGTGCTTTGCATTTGTATGTCCCTAGAAACTAATATTAGACATCTTTTCATGTACCGATAATCTGTTTATATATCTTTCTCTGTGTGCTGTACTATTCTACTTCTGGGCTATACCCCTAGCCCCCACCTTCTGTTGAAACAGGGTCTCACTAAGTTACTGCACACTGGCCTGGAACCTGCAATCCTCCTGTCTCAGCCTCCCAAGTATTGGGATTATAGGTGTGCACCACATCTTCTTTATAGAAATGTCTATTCAAATATTTTGTCCAATTTTCAGTTGGGTGATTCGTCTTTTTATCATTGAGTTATAAGTGTCTTCTATATATTTTAGGTACAAGTCCCTAATCAGATATATGGTTTGTATATATCTTCCCTCATTCCTTGGATTTTGTTTTCACTTTCTTAATAGCATCCTTTAAAGCATTAAAAAATCTTAATTTTGGTGAAGTTCAATTTATCTATTTTTCTTTTGCTAGGTGTACTTTTGGTTTCATGTCTAAGCAACTATGTATTCCCCTAATATTTTCAATGTTAGTGCTTATATTTAAGCCTTTTTTCATTTTTGAGTTCATGTTTGCACACAATGTGAATTAGGGGTCCAACTTTGCATGTAGATATCCAGCTGTTCCTGCATCATTTGTTGAAAAAACTATTCTTTCCCTCATTTAATTGCCTGAGCACCCTTCTCAAATATCAATTGATTGTAAATGTGAGAGTACATTTCTAAACATTCAATTTTATTCCATTTACTTATATAGCTTTGAAATAAAGAATAAGCCCGCCAACTTTGTTCTTATTAATCAAGACTATTTTGGCTCTTCTGAGTCTCTTGAGTTTCCATATGAATTTTAGGATTCCCTTGTCAATTTCTGCAAAGAAACAAGCCCATATTTTAATAGGATTTTTGTTGAATCCCCAGATAACTTTGGAGAGCATTACTATCTAAACATTATTAACTTTTCTCATCCATGAGCATCTAATGATTTCCCATTAATTCAGGTGTTCTTTAAATTTCTTTCAACAATGTTTAATAGTTTAAAGTGTCTCGAACTTTTCATTGAATTTTTGGAGTTTCAGAAGACAGAAATGGAAAAATATAGCATTTTCTCAGACCAACAAAATGCATGATGAGATGTTTATTCTATGAAGATAAACTGGTGTCCTGGTAAATTATTATTTTTTCCCATTTTCCTTTTGTGATACTGACTATTGAACCCAATGATATTCTACCTGCGAACTATATCCCTAGCCCTTTTTGTTTTTTCTTTTGAAACAGGGTTTCACTAGGTTGCTGAGAATCTTGCAATATTGCTGAGGCTGGCCTCGAAACTGTGATTCTTCTGCCTCAGCCTCCCAAGTACTGGGATTACAAGTGTGCACACCACCATATATGGCTTAATTATGATCTTTCTAGTTGTATTCTGGCTGAGTGATCTTGGGGAGGTTACTCATTCTCTTTGAGCACTCACATTTACAATCAATTGATTTTGCAATGGATGCCAAAGCAAATAAGTGGAGTAAAGAATAATCTTTTCCACAAGTGGTGGTGACATAAATGGATATCTACATGCAAAATAATGAAGGCACACTCTACCTCACATAATATACAATAACTAGAGCAAAATGGACTGAAGACCTAAGTGTAAGAGCTAAAACTATAAAACTCTTAGAAGAAAACTTAGGGATAAACATGTGTGGCAAGTTTCACAATAGTGTCTTAGATCTGACATCAAAAGCACAACAAGCTGGGCTTGGTGGCACACGCTTGTAATCCCAGTACTTGGGAGGCTGAGACAGGAGGATTACAGGTTTGAAGCCAGCCTCAGCAATGTAGCAAGACTCTCAGCAATCTAGCAAGACCCTGTTTCAAAATAAAAATAAAATAGGGCTGTGGGATAGTTCAGAAGTAGAATGCCCCTGGGTTCAATCACCAGTACCACAAAACAAAACAATATCATAGCAACAAAGAAAAGATAGATACGCTGGACTTCATCAAAATTGTGAATTCTTGTTCTTTAAAGCACACTGTGATGAAAGTGAAAATACAGCCTACGCAATGGGAGGAAGAGTTTGCAAATTGATTATCTACTGATGGTTTAACATCCAAACTATATAAAGTACTCTCAGCTACATAATAAAAAGACAAATATGGACAAAGGGTATGAATTAACAGTTTTCCAAAGAAGATTCACATTTAAATAGTCAATTGGCACAAGAAACTCAATGTCATTAGTCATTAGGATAACACAAATCAAAACAATGAGATACAACTTCATACTCAGTAGGATGGCTATAATTAAAAAACAGATCACAACAAGTATTGGTGATGGTGTGGAGAAATTTGAATCCTAATATATTGCTGGTGGGAATGTAAAAAGGTTCATCCACATTAAAAAACAATTTGGCACCCTCAAAAAGTTGTACTTTAGAATTATTATATGGCCCAGCTGGGCATGGTGACACATGCCTATAATTCTAGTACTTAGGAGGTTGAGTCAGGAGGTTTGCAGATTCAAGGCCAGCTTTGGCAACTTAGTGAGACTCTCAGCAACCTTGTGTGATCTGTTTCAATTTAAAAAAAAAAAAGACTGGGGATGTAACTTGGAAATAGAATGTTCCTGGATTCAATCCCCCATAACACACACACACACACACACACACACACACACACACACAGAATTAGCATATGGCCCAACAATTCTAGTACTAGATATATACCTGAGAAAAATGAAATCATAAGTCTGCACAAAAACATGTACTGAAATATTTGTAGAGCATTATTCATAAATCTAAATATAGAAACAACCCAAATATTTAACTCATGAATGAATGAAATGCAGCATAACCATACAATCAAATATTACTCAGTCATAAAAAGGAATGAAGTAGCCAGACATGGTGGCATGTACATGTAATCCCAGTACTTGGAAGGCTGAGACAGGAGGATCGCAAGTTTGCAGCCAGCCTCAGCAACTTAGTAAGGTCCTCAGCAACTTAGTGGGACCCTGTTTCAAAATGAAAAATAAAATAGAGCTGGGGGTGTAACTCAGAGGTAAAATGCTCCTGGGTTCAATTCTAAACACACACACACACACACACACACACACACACACACACACAGAATAACATGCTGATCATGGTTGAACCTTGAAAACATTATGCGCATGCCAGTCACAGAAGACCACATATGTGATTCCATTCACAAGAAATGTCCAAGCCTCCAAGCCGGACGTGGTGGTGCACGCTTGTAATCCCAGCATTTGGGAGGCTGAGACCGGAGGATCCGGGTTTGCAGCCAGCCTCAGCTACCTAGTGAGGCACTCCGCAACTTAGTGAGACTCTGTTTCGAAATAAAGAAGAAAAATAATAGGGCTGGGGTATAGCTCGGAGGTAGAATGCCCCTGAGTTCAATCCCCAGTACCGCAAAAAAAAAAAAAAAAAAAAAAAAAAAAAAAAAAAAAAAAAAAAAAAAAAAAAAAAAAAAAAAAAAAAAAAAAAAAAAAAAAAAAAAAAAAAAAAAAAAAAAAAAAAAAAAAAAAAAAAAAAAAAAAAAAAAAAAAAAAAAA
>PVLC010002265.1:91043-118546 GCA_004027655.1 Graphiurus murinus | reverse complement strand
GGTACTGGGGATTGAACTCAGGGGCATTCTACCTCCGAGCTACACCCCCAGCCCTATTTTTTATTCTTTATTTTTGAAACCGAGTCTCACTAAGTTGCGGAGTGCCTCACTAGGTAGCTGAGGCTGGCCTCGAACCCGGATCCTCCGGTCTCAGCCTCCCGAATGCTGGGATTACAAGCGTGCGCCACCACGCCCGGCTGACCCTTTATTTCTTTAAGCCCCATCCCATCCCACTTGCCACAGACAGAACTCCTCTGTACAGTAAGCAGTTATGCAAATTAAGAACTCCCTTACTTCTGTATGTGAAAACCATGGGGACCCCAAGTGTGGGACAAACAAGTCCAGGGTGGTCCCCCTTTGGTGCCATCACTTGGGCATGTAAATTGGGGATTTATACAAAAATGGACATCCTACCAGCCCGCCCTTTCCAGTGCACTCAGGCCCCAGCTCAGAGGGGTCTCTCTCAATCCCTGTATGACATTCAGTTGTGGCTCCAACTGGTCACTCTTTGACGCGAGACTTCTCGGAGGGACTTAGGGGAGTCGCCCTTTCCTGAGCAGGCCTGCTCGTGAGAGCCGGCCATGGCGATTAATAGCAGTGACTCACATGTATCCTGCATCGACTGCCAATGGGCACCGTTCCAGGAACCTCACATTCCAAAGCCTCCTTCGGCTCCACAGCACCTCTGTGAATGCTTTTCATTTCTACTACATGAAGGGACTGAGGAAAGAGGTTAGTAAGTCTGCCCACAGTCACAGAGCTCATTGATGGCTGATATCTAAAACCAGGCAGAATGATCCCTCAACCCTACACCACCCGGCATCTGTGCTTCTACCCAAGGGAAGGGTTTCGTACATTTATAGTCCCTGTCAGTCTGATTGCAAATCACGGCACCAAAAGACCCCTTGGGTAGTCAGATAGTCCAGACTTCTCATTTACCTGGGCAGAAATGGAGGCCCAGACTAGTGGCAGAGAAATGGACTGAATTCAAGTTCTCTCTCATCCCTTGACTCCACTGTATTTGCTACGCTCTGATCCTCTCACCTGGGTAAAAAGTGGGGCTGAGAAATTGACTCATAAGTCTCAAGAGACCTGAGCTAGATTCAGTTTCCTCCCTCTGCTATATGTATATTTTAAAGGGCTACCAGGTGACGGTCTAATAATATAATCTCAAGACAGTTAATTGGCAGTGAAGGAAAGGGGATTCTTAATACCTACCCCAAAGGTGACTTGGAATCCACTCACCCACCTGGCATGTCATCCCAGACTTGCTCTTGGTCTTTAGGTAACATAACAACAATCACTTATAAAGCCTTGTCATATGTCAGGAACTCTACCCATGCTAACACTCCTACTGACCCTGCCAGTAGATGTGATAAGCATGGTCTCTATTCTGTAGGGAGGGAAGTGAGGCACAGAGAGGCTAAGCCACTTGAACTGAGCAGCTGGCCAGCGGAAATAATACTTGAACCTAAGGTCCAACCCCAAAGGCTGGACCTCTTACAGAGCCACCCACTGTTACTGGCACAGAGCCTTGCTTCTCAAAGTGCAGTGCCTGATCAGGCAGCAGCAACATCACCTGGAAACTTACTAGTGATGCAAATTCTCAGCCTCTGCTCCAGGCCCACTGAATCAGAACCTGGGGGGGGGGGGGGCAGTAATCTGGGATTCTGATGCATGCCTACGTTTGAGAACCAGTGGCCAACAGGGCTGCTGCTGAGTCCAGCAAAAGAAAAATCATCTCAGGCATCCACATCGACTTACAAATTTATCTGGGTATTTGAAACTTGGTTCTTTTGATTCCTGAGTCCTCCGGGTGTGGCAGCATCCATCCCTTCGGAGGCCCCGGCAGGTCACCCAGAGTTGTCTCCCTCCTCCTCTGTTTTCTTGGCCCCATTGCACTTTTCCAAGTGGCCTTGACCTTTGTAGAACATATTATGAGCTCCAACTAACAAAAATAACCCTCTGGCGGATGGGGATATTTTTAATTAAATCATATAAGCCAAACACTGCAGAATGAAAACGGTGTTCCTACTGGTTTCACAGAATGAAACCAGCATTCTTGTGACGGAACCCCCCACCGCATAGCTAAAGCTATGCACTTCTTCCCAAGCCTCAGCTGGTACCTCACCTTCTAGATCTTTACCATCTCTTCTAGCCAATTAAAACACCCTGCTGTTGTCATTACCTATTTTCAGCTCCCAACCAGTTCCTTTGTCTGCCAGACACCGTCTTGCTCTCAAACAGAGAGAGGGATGACGAAGTTCAATTTGATCACAGTTGCGTAGGATGCTTCGTTTCCCCGCAACACAAACAGATTCCACACACAGCTCAGTGTTAACAAACAATTTGATGCAAGGCTGTACCTGTTTATACAGATGCAGGAACAGCTGTGCTTCTCTATCCCCGGTTTTTGTGCGGTATTTGCTGCAGCCTCTGGCAGAGGCCCACAGGAAAGAGAAGAGGGAGGCTCAGGGAAAACCCACACCAACTCGTGAATTCACTTACCTGATCGGATCGGCAGCACCTCCAGAGACAGGTCCAGAGAGGCTCTGCTGGAAGCAGCTCAGTTTACTTGTTCTCATCTGACCCACTTGCATATGTAGCTGAAGGAAGAGGGAGCATGCATACCCCACGCCGCCTCACTGCTGCTATCTGGGATCCTCAGGGCCATTTCCTGGAACTGTGTCCAGGTCCAGGTCTAGGGTCAGATCTGGAAGCTCTTGGAGAAGCAGAGTGAGCCACCCTGCACCACTGGGTGGGGCTTCCACAGGTGCAGACACGGGGGTCCTTCTCCAGCTGGCCAGGTGCACACGGTCCTGTGTGTCCACTCAGCTGACCTCTCACTTGCTCTTTCATTCAGCCTACGGAAGATTTATTGAGTTAATGTCTATACGAGGGATGCAAAGATGAAAGAGCCGCCCTATCCTGAGAGCTCAGAGCCCAGTGGGGAAGAGGGGTGAGGACATGTTCTGACCGAGGGAGAGAAATCGAGTGATAGAAGAAGGCAAGCCCGGGGTTCAGTGGAGGCAGAGGAGGGCTTCGGGACTGGGCGGCCGGAATGAAGAACAGCACGTACAAAGGGTAGAGGCTGAGAGCAAGACTGCAGGAGAGAGCCACCGTGGGGAGGGGCAAGAGAAGACGGGCTGCAGCAGGGCTGGCTGGCCTTGCTGAGGAACTTGGCTTGCACACTAGAGCTGTGGGAAGGCTGGAAGAAATGTAAAGATGCCTGTAATGCCAGTACCTGGGAGGCTGAAACAAGAGGATTGCAGGTTTGAGGCCAGCTTCTGCAATTTAGCAAGACCCTGTTTCAGAATAAAAAATAAAAAGAGCTGGAGGTGTAGCTCAGAGGTAGAATGCCCCTGGGTTCAATCCCCAGTACAAGAAAGGAAAGGAAGAAAGAAAGGTAGGTGTAAGCTGGGAATGAGTGTCCCAGAAGGATCCTGAAGATGGTTCGGAGGGAGACTGTTGTGCTAATAGTAGTTGTGGCAAGAAAGGATGAGGCCCTGAGCTGCAGCAGGAGCCACCGGGAGGCAAAAGTAGGCAGCCAGAGCTCTGAGTGGTGTGGGAGGAGAGTCAAGGGGCCCTGTCACCGTGCGCAGCCTCCTGAGCTCCTGAGGATTGGGGACACGCGGGCTTTGCATGTGAATATGTTTGTGCTTCAGGCCCACTGCGTTGGTATAAATTATACCAAATATGCATGCATATATTTTCAGTTTAAGAAGGAGGGAGTTCCTGAGCTTGGGGACATTTCATCTGCAGAATTTATCAAATTAGACATTGTCAAATACTTACTGAAGCAAGTCAAACTGTTAAATATCAGGTAAAACAAAAAAAAATGTGCAGCCTGACTAGCCTGCAAGAGGTGCCAGCACATCCTACATCCCCAGAAAGTCCGGATGATGATATTCAGATCACAGCACCCAGTTGCGCTGGACTGGCCGGAACGCAGCGGCCTGCCAAGATCCCGTGCATGCTTAGAGGCCATGATTACACGGCGTTACTGGTCTTTTATAAACAACAGGGATCAGCCCAGAAGCAAGGTGACGAGCTAGTCACTAGTAAGGAAATAAGGGTGAACTCGAGTAAGAGACTGGCACAAAGGGTGGTCCGTGTGCCAGATGGTGGTTGGCCCCATGGGATGGGCAAGGCCACCTGAGTTTGTTAGGATGGGGGGAGGGGCCTGGTGGCCATCCCAAGTCAGAGATCACATAGAGGAGGACTACAAAGAAGGAGAGGCACCTCCAGAGGGGGAGGAGTCACCCAGGGGAGGGATGAAGACCAAGAGAGCCTGTCAGACTTGGCAGCGCGGTGGCCAGTTGGGGCCCCAACAAGAGACGTTTGCGTGGAGTGCTGCAAGTAGCCCAGTAAAAGGTGAACGACAGAAATGAGGGTGCAGAGGCAGCGTGAGAAGGGCCATCTTTTGGTGACAAATGAGCGAGGCAGGTTTTTAATTTGTAAAGTAAAAGAGACACAGCTGGGTGTGGTGGCGCATGCCTGTAATCCCAGTACTTGGGAGGCTAAGACAGGAGGATCCCAGGTTCAAGGACAGCCTTAGCAATTTAGAAAGAGCCTCAGCAACTTAGAGACCCTGTTTCTTTCTTTCTTTTTTTTTTTTTAGCATGGTATCTATTTCTTTTTTCTTTTTTTTTATTACTCAGCGCGATTTTTTATACATTTCTTGAGTACAACAGGGTTACATATACATTTACAACATATCAATCATTGTCAGAGCACAATTAGCACCACTTCTTCGTTTTCCACGTATAGCCCACATTCTTAGCATAGCCTGGTCAAGCAAACTTTCTAGAGTCATAAAACCATAAACCTTTAGAGTCATATATTTACTTTTTAAGAAGTAGGAGGGAGAGACCCTGTTTCAAAATAAGAAATAAAATAGGGCCAGAGGTGTAGCTCAGTGGTAGCTACTGGATTGGTACTGGGTTTGATTCCCAGGATTCAAAGGGGGGGGGGCGGGGAGACAGGCATTTGGATGTTGATGAGAATGATTTAATAGAAAGAGAAAAATGTAACTATGTAAAACATCTCAAACTTAACCTATTATGTCCCATTGTCCTATATATAGGACCACTACAAAATCCCATAAAAGCTTACAGGACACCTTCTGAAATTGCTCAGTGTAAGTTTGTGTCCAAAACCAAAGTGTCAGTGTCCCCTGCAGCGACTACATCCCCCACCCCTGTTGCATGCTCACCTTCAGGAAGCACCCCAGGCCCTGGTGGAGCAGGGGCCGGAGCTCAGGGCCTCATGGCTGGCTCCTTTTCCTTCCTTCCCACCTTCCCTCCAAAAAAGAATGTAGGCCAGCTCAGGAGAGGAAAAGAGATAGAGGCGGAGACACAGAGAGGCAGAGAGAGGTGGAGAGATGTCTCTGGGGAAGGCTGGCTCTTCTTTGCTAGGAAACTTTGCAAGTGGGGAGGAGGTGAAGGGCTGAGCACGATTCCTTTGGCTGTGTAGCAAAGAGCTGGTCTGGTTCTTCTCAGAATCTTCAAGGCGATATATGTGGTTGCTTGGACTTGCACTTGGCCTGTACCCGATCGTTGGGCTTTGAACAGTGTCTTTCTCTAGACTTCTTGTGTCAGTCTAAAAATACATTCTGTAAACTAACAGAATATATATGCACCAATTAATTGGACTTACAGTGCTTTAAGATTTACTGGACCTTTTAAGAATTTAGGATGGGGAAAGCAGGCCTTCAGAGTGAAGGTGAGGGTGATCGTAGAGTTTTTAGATTTAAAGCCACAGTCTCTGTTTTTCTCCGTCTCCTTCCTGCCTTATTTCCCCTCTCCCTTCGATACACGGTACATAGTTCCCCCTTTTCCATGCTTAGGCAGTGGCGACTTGCCTCCCACTCAGCACAGCTCCCCCTTCACCTGGAGGTTTTGCCGCCAGGAAACATTGAGATTTTCCTCCTGGGGTCTGAGAAACCCAGGACCACACCTGCAATCAAACCGTGTTGCCCGGGGTGGAAGGCAGGAAATGGGGGGAGGGTTTGTACTGTCTCACCTCCTTCCAGCCCTCCCTCACCTCACCACCTCCCACTGGAAAGTGCTGGATTCGAGGCTGCTCTGGCTCCCAGGCCCCCTCACGTGCCTGTGCTGGGGCTGGCCTTTCCACCTGGCTGCTTCTCCACCTGGCCCTCTGTCTCGGGCTCTTGGCTCATTTCTGAAGCTTTTAACCGCAGCCTGGAGTCAGTGAGTGTGCGAGCAGGCTGTGTGTCACCGAGTGAAGGCCTGGAAACTAGGCCATCGCGCTTGGCTGCACGAATCCCACCCTCCCCAGCTGCCGCCTCCTTCCAACACCTACCTCAGGTCCCCTGGCCTCCAGCATCAGCCTCCATCCTTGGGGCGGGGGGGAGGCTGGTTTCAAGCTCTGGAAGGGACATGGAGGGGGCAAGAGGCACCAAGACCTCAGTTTGGGGGCCCACAGGGAGAAGGCAGGGGCAAAGGATATTTCGGTGAATGAGGACCAGTCCTGGGGAGCAGCCAGATGCCAGACCACAGGGGCCAAGGGCCATCCTGGCCCCCAGGAGCCAGGCCTCTGGATCGGCCCACTGCCCTCGTGCTGGGCCTCACAGAGTTGGGGTCCCAGGGTGAGAGGCTGCCTCTGCTCCATGCCCACCCATCCTCCCAGTGTGTGGTCTTCCTCACCACATCATCTGTCTTTTTTAGTTCCTTCCTTTTCCCCTCTTCTCTGTCTCTGGCCTTTCTCCCTTGATTCTCTCTGGTCTGTCTCTTCCTCCCTTCTCTCTGTGTCCTCCTTGCCTCTATCTCTTACTCTTTCTTGCTGCCCTCAGGGACCACGTGCCCACTGGCAAGGGTACAGGGTGAGTAGCAAGCGCCACCAAGGAATCAGGGCAGCCTCTTGCCTGGCCGGACCTGGAGGCTCTGCCACCTGCCATCCCTCTCAGTGCCCACCGGCATTGCCAGTTTCTACACTGGCCTCCAGGCCGTCTCCCTCCCACGCCAAGCCGACCCTGCCCTTGGGCTCCCCTGCCTCCTTCTCTAGAACTCTCTCTGCTTCTCTGTCCTCATCCTCTCTCCCCCAGAGCTGGGAGAGGCAGAGTCCGCAGCCCTCCAGGCCCCTGGCACTGCAGTTGCTTTCTCCTGACAATTGACAACAGGGTCTGGGTCCTGCTCAGAGCCTGCCCTACCCTCGTGGCCACTCTGCAGATGCCTCCTGGGCCCCCGGTGGATGTGCCGCCACTGAGCCACAAGCTGGGTGCTGAGGAGGGCCAGGCAGGCCATGAGCAGTGATTGGTGCCCAGGGTTGTGACTGCCTTGGAGTTGGCCTGGCACTGCAGGAGCAGGGGCACTCTGGGTGGCACAGGGTTAGTGGGGGCCAGGGGTAGGGAAGCAGCAGGGCGGGGACTGTGGAAAGGGGAGAATCGACTCTGAGCTTGTGGGCACCGGCGAGCCACCCTGGGCTGTGTGACCAAGCTGAGGGGTGGGGAGGATGCGCACATGCTCAGGGGTGTGAGGTCTGCAGCTTTGCTGGGCTTAGATACCCACCTCCCTGCACAGGGCCCTGGGGACAGAGCATCCTAAAGGAGGGTAAGGCAGGGCGAAGGGGGCTAGTAGGGGCCCCCTGAGAGCAGTGCAGGCCAGAGGAGTGAGACTGACTAGTGGGGAGAGCAGCAGGTGCTCACCACCTCCTCCCCCATGCACCGGACTTCCAGAGCGAGCAGGAGGTGCATCTGAGGTCACTCCAAAAGAGAAGTCCATGAGCTAACGTCACACACAGCTCAGCCAGGGGCCAGGACCAGAATCTGGTACAGTATGTCATTTAGTCTTCTGTGTCCCTGGCCTCCCCACCATGACCTCCCCACCATAGCCTCCCCTGTGATCTACCTGGGAGCCCAGGGTGCTCAGTGGGAAAGGGGTTCCAGAGCAGATTTCAGTTACCTGGAGGCCTGAACGGGAAAATGAAAATTAAACTAGGGAGAAGAACAGACTCCCAACAGGTCTTTGAATGATCAGAAGAGTGCCTCGTATTTATGTACGTACCTATGTATGTATGTATTTATTTATTTATTTTGGAAAGTGGGAGTCTTGCTATGTCACCCAGGCTGGCCTGGAACTCCTGGGCTCAAGCAGTCCTCCTGCTTCGGCCTCCTGAGTAGCTGGGACTGCAGGCCCCAGGTCTTACTCCACTGTAAACCTTTGTTTGGCTCTGGGCTCCCCTGGGGCTCGCAGGAAGGAACTTGGAGGTGGGGTAGGAAGGTCTGAGCGCAGCCTCAGTGGCTTTAAGCACCAGTGAACCGCTCTGAGCATCAGGTCCAGCGCTGTGAGTGGAGAAGGCAGTGAGTGGCCGCCTCCCAGGGCTGTTGTACTTGAGGAGAGAAGGTGCAGAAGAACACTGCCCTCTTGGGCTATTTGGGGAGACCCCTGAGAGTTAGGGGACTTGGGAGGCCCTGTGCTCGACCCCTTCTGGCTAGTGAAGGGGTCAGGAGCCCCCCCACCCCCCGCCGTCCCTTCCAGGGGGCCCTGGAGGCGCCTCCCTCAGCAGCTGGAGCAGAGTGGGGACACCCTGGCTCTGCTCAGCGCCCCCCCTCCCGCCTGCCCTCAGCTGCGTGGTGGACGAGATGGACTTCTCCAGCATGGAGCTGGACGAGGCCCTGCGCAAGTTCCAGGCTCACATCCGTGTGCAAGGCGAGGCCCAGAAGGTGGAGCGGCTCATAGAAGCTTTCAGGTAGGACCCCTGCCCCTGCCCTGCTTCCGACCCCTACAAACACCCCAGGTGCAGGAGGGTGGGGTGGGGGGGCAGAGCCGCTGCCTTCCCAGAGACCAGAGGTGCTGGGGTCAGTCGAGAGGACTGGGAAGAACCCCTTCTGGTGCACGCGAGAGGGTGGGCTAGAGAGAAAGGACAGAAGGAAACAAAAGGGGTGAAATCCCCTGGGCGCTCCAACAGGAAGCAACCTGGGCCTCCACGTCCACTACCTTCACTCATCCTCACCAACCAGCACTTGTGTGTGTGGTACTAAGGATTGTGGTCCAGGCATTCTACCCTGGAGCTACACCCCCAGCCCTTTTTAGTTTTTATTTTGAAATAGGATCTCACTGGGTTGCTGAGAGTCTCGCTAAGTTGCAGAGGCTGGCCTTGAACCTTGGATCCTCCTGTCTCAGCTTCCCAAGTACTGGGATTGCAGGCATGTGCCAACACACCCAGCCCGCCAATGCAATTTTATTGAGCATCTCCATGAGGCTGGTACTGGGGAGGACTCGGGGAAGAAGCGATGCCAGTCTACTCCCTCAGTGGGAAGAGGAACAGGGTACAGGGCAGACAGGGATCTCCCTGGGCCCAAAGCTCTCAGGGAGCTGGGGCACCTGTCCACTGCCCCCACTGCTGGAGCTTGGGGCACTCATGATGATCCTGCTTGGTGTCACCCCCACCACAGCCAGCGCTACTGCATGTGCAACCCTGAGGTAGTACAGCAGTTCCACAACCCAGACACCATCTTCATCCTGGCCTTCGCCATCATCCTCCTCAACACTGACATGTACAGCCCCAACATTAAGCCTGATCGGAAGATGATGCTGGAGGACTTCATCCGGAATCTGCGAGGTGAGAAGACAGGCACCGGGGGCGGAGGGCAGGGCCACTGCTCAGGGCCCGTCCAGTTCAGCATTAGTTCTGTGAGTCCTAATTGGAGAGTGTCACCTGTTCTCAGGGCCTGGTCACCCATGCAGGCTAGCAAGCTTGCTTGCTCACCAGGCATCTTCAAAGCAACAGGGGCCCTTGGCAATGCAGTATCCTCCCTGGCGTGGCCTCTGGGCACCCGGAGTGGGCACCTGGGTGGTACCAGCCCTTCCCTCTCCAGGACTTAGAACAAGGCCTTCAGGTCCTAGGACCATCTGATTCAAACTTGCAGGTAACTATGGCATCAGCCAGCCAAGTCTTTTTCTGTTGGTTATAGTGCACCACCTACCTAGCAGGGACCAAATAAAAACTGACTGAGTGCGATGTGTACACCATTGATCTTTTCTGACATTGGAAAAAAAAAAAAAGCTACACATGCATATAATTTAATAAGGTCAAAATAATTCTACTGGGCTCACTACAGAAAAAATTAGTCCCTGCCCCTCTCGCCACTCTCCTTCATCAGGGGCAAACACTTTTAGCTGTTTGAGCTGGGGTTTTTTTGTTGTTGTTGTTTTGTTTTGTTTTGTTTTGTTTTTTAGTATCAGGGATGGAACCCACAGCCTTGTGCATGCTGGCCAAGTGCTCCACGGCTGTGCCATACGCTTCCCTCCCTGCAACCTGTTAACCTGTTAGCTGTTTATTTTGTGTTCCTTTTTGTGTGTGTGTGTGCTAGGGATTGAACGCAGGGGCATTCTGCCTCCAAGCCTCACCTCTTTTTATTTTTATTTTGAAAGAGAGTCTCACCAAGTTGCTGAGGGTCTCTGTCAGTTGCTGCAGCTGACCTAGAAACTTTGATCCTCCTGTCTCAGCCTCCCAAGTACTGGGGTTACAGGTGTGTGCCACCAAGCCCAGCTATTTTGTGTTCCTTCTATATCAATAAATAGCTTGTTTCTGCTTCAGTTCTTCTGTTCCTCTTTTCTTGGTATACAATGCATACTGTACAAGGTGTGTAAAACTGAGCATTTGATGACTATTCAAATTCATAAACACCCTTGTATCACACCTGTGTCTGGGTACTGACCATCTCCATCACCCCAGGACATTTTCTCATACTCCATCTCACTAGATGCTCTTCCTAAACTTAATGCTGCTCTGCCTTCTAGCACCATTAAGTAGTTTTGTCAGTCCTTGGACCTTATGTAAATGGAGTTATTCAGTATATATACCTTGATATCTTATTTCTTTTATACACTATCGCTTGTTAATGTTTTTAAAGCCCTATCTTTTAATTTCCCATTGTAGAATATAAGAATTTAGCTCTCTTTCATCTGTGTCCCCCAACCCATCCCCACTGTTCTTACTACGAAGGCTGAGTCAACACAATGCAAAGCCGAGTCTTAGAGAATATAACAGTTCCTTTCTCTTTCTGTTTTTTGTTTTGTTTTGCTTTGTTGTTGTTGTTTTGTTTCTTTGTTTCTTTGTTTGTTTGTGTACTGGAAATTGAACCCAAGGGAATATTACCTCTGAGCCCTGCTGATTTTATTTTTTATGTTGAAACAAGGTCTCGCTAAGTTGCCAAGGCTGGTCTTAAACCTGCAGTCCTCTTGTCTCAGCCTCCCAAGTACTGGGGTTATAAGCATGCACCGCCATGGATTTCTATTTCTATTTTCACTGGAGTTAGTACTTGTCTTCTTTTTCCATTTGCTTAGCTCTCAAAGTACCTGCCACCAATCCATCCCCTCCTTTCCCCTCTGAGTGTCAAGTTTCTGTCAATCCACTTTGGACCTGGGAAGTATTCCAGGATTTCATCTCCCGGCTGCTGCAGCCTCTGCTTCTGCTCCAGTCTGAACAGTTGCAGGGCCAGGTCAGCCACACAGCTGTCATCCAGCATCTCCTAACCTTGCTCCTGGCTGTATGAAATAGCTTCCTCATTTTTAGTTGACTTCCAGAGAAAAGGGACATTGGAGACAAATGTTTTCAAGGACTTCCATTTCCAAATACATCTTTTTTTCTTCTCCCCTGCCCCCTCCCCACCTCACACCTTTGCTACTGGGGATTGAACCCAGGGGCATTCTACCCCCAAGCCACACTCCCAGCCCTTTTTATTTTTTATTTTGAAACAGGGTCTAGCCAAGTTGCTGAAATTGGCCTTGAACCCACAATTGATCTCAGCCTCCCTGGTCCTGGGATTAGTCATGTGCCACCATGTCCAGCTACAGATGCAGACTTTTTTTTTTAATATATTTTTTATTGGCAGATGAACCCTCAGATGCAGACCTTGCATATATAGAGGGCCCACTGTGATGTACGTATTTATTTTCTCCATGTTCTCTGTACTCTTTCTTGAACTCCTATTATTCAGAAGTTGAATCTTCTAATATTTATAATTTTCTATATGCCATTATTGTTTTCTTGGTTGACTTTCAGAAAGCTGTCCCTCAGCCTGCTCTTCAAGCCTCCTACCAATTTGTTCATTCCTACCATCACTGTTTTCATTTCCAATAGCTCTTTTTCTTGTTTTTGTTGTCCTCTAAATGCCCTTTTGTTGTTATTGTTGAAACAGGGTCTCTCTAAGTTGCTGAGGGCCTCAATAAACCCCTGAGGCTGACCTCGATCCTCCTATCTCAGCCTCTCAAGTCCTGGGATTACAGGTGTGCACCACCACACCGGGCTAAATGTTCTTCTTCTGTAGCATTTTTATTCCTGTTTTATAAATGCGATGTCTTCTCCTACCTCTTTGAAGATATCAGTATGTTCTTACATGCCTACTTTAGTGGCTGCCCACTCCCCCACCCCCTTTCCTCTGGGCTGCTTTTCTGGTTCCCCCTGTATCTTTTTATCATTTGTGTTAGAGACTTTCCAAACACAGTTAACGAGTCTGACCACAGTCATGAGGGAGCCACTAAAGCTGAGCTAAAGCTGTGTGGGTGCAGGTGAGGGCTGCGGACCCATGGACCTTTATTGCACTTCTCTAGGTATGTTGATTTTACCCAAGATAAGGGTCCAATCTGTCGCCCAGAGGGCACAGTTCTGACTGCCAGTGTTCCACGATCTCTGTGGGACATGAGGTTGCAGGGTCTCTCATACGGTTGCTACAGTTAGCAACCGTATTCTCCCATTTCCAGCATAGACCCCCTACCCCTGGCTGGGATTGGGGTGTCCCAGCCTTAAGTTCCTGGTTCGTTCCTTCCAGAAGATTAACTACCAGTCTTCTGCTGGAAAAAGGAGGGAATAGGGAAGCCCGCAAGTTCCTGATTTTCTACCTGTTTTTCTACCTCCAGCCCACCTTGGACTCCACTTTCAAAGTTCCTGATGCATTGGTTCTGAGCCCTTTGGTTGTCCTGTGGGGTACTGAGTGGCTTCTAACCTCTTTGCTGGTTTAGATTTCAGCTTTCTTAGGTTTCTTAATCCATCAGATTATTAATCCACTTGTCAGGTCCCAGGGTACTCTGTCTCTTTCCCTCTCGTCTGTCTTTGTGGCTCTGTGCCTTCTGGAAAAATTCCTTTGCATCAGGTATTCGGAAAAGGTGGAGGCATGCAGTCTGTCATCTTGAACCGGGAACCTCAGTGTAATTCATCTTTCTTTCTGCCCTTTCTTGCCCACAGTCTGATTTCCTTAGGCCCCTGGGTTTCTGCAAGGCTTGTGTGCCCAACTTTGAGAATCAAGATCAGTGGTAGAAGAAGCAGAAATAAGACATGAGTTGCTGGCGGAAGGAATATTGGGCTCTCAGTAGTTGAGAAAACTCCTTTGAGGACATTTACCAAGGGTGTTCTATTTTTAATTGTTTTCCTCTTATAAAAGAAGCATGTAGTCATTAAAAAAAGATTTGGAAAAAGTAGAAAGAAGAAAAATGTTTTTGCCTCTGTTTCTACCTCCAAAAGCAACTTGTCTTCATGTTGGTAAATTTTGTGCTAGTCCTTTTTGGTTGCCGGAGTGTTAGCATTACTAGGAAGCAGAAGCCAGGTGCTGGGTCTCATTCCCTGCATTGCCACGGACAACTGGCCTGCTCCTTTTTGCTTCCTGTCCTCTAAACACACAGGATGTGCTCAGTGAGGAGAGAATCTTGCTTCCCATTCCCCAAAGAACCACTCAACACCACACTCCTTTCTCGGGGGAGAGGACCCAGAAGGGAAAGATCCCAAAGAGAAGGAGACAGGACATTCTAAAGATACTCGTGAGCTGGGCACAGTGATGCACACATGCCTGTAATCCCAGTACTTGGGAGACTGAGACAAGAGGATCACAGGTTCAAGGCCAGTCTCAGCAAGTTAGGAAGACCCTGTTTCAAAATTAAAAACAAACAAACAAACAAAGTAGGGCTAGGATATAGCTCAGAGGTAGAACACCCCTGGGCTCAATCCCCAGTAGCAAAAATAAGTAAATAAATAAATATGTTCATGAGCAGGGTGCGGGGAGGTCAAGACACTAGACGCACAGAAGCAAAGGCACTTAGCAGGAACATGGAAGTGGTATTGGGAAACGGTATCAGGAAAGAGTCCTGCAGGGTGGGGCAGAGGTTCTGTTTGAAAGACATCAGCAGATGAGGCTGGAAATGTGTTTCAGGGTCACACCACAGTGGCTGCCATGTGGGGAGCCAGATGTGGAAGGCTTTGGAACAGGGACATGGCGAAATAAAGGCCAGCCTCCCAGAGCTTCAGTCTGGCGGGCAGGTTTCATCCTTGAGGTCCAGGGCTCTGACACCGCCCCCTGCATTGCTAGGTGTGGACGATGGCGCCGACATCCCCAGGGAGCTGGTGGTAGGCATCTATGAAAGGATACAGCAGAAGGAGCTCAAGTCCAACGAGGACCATGTCACCTATGTCACCAAGGTGGAGAAGTCCATTGTGGGCATGAAGACAGTAAGTGTTCCCCACAGAGGTTCCCCCACACCTCTCTCCCATCTCCTTTCCTTTCTTCCTGACACCACCCATTCTTCTTACCTTTCAAAAACACTTTCATCACTCATTCACTGAATAGTTATTGAGTGATTACAGTGTGCCAGGCACTGCATCCTCTTTTTTCCCTTGCCTAATTTCCTCCTTGCCTCTTGCCACCAGCTGCTGCATCAGTAGAGACTAAGGAGAGATATCAAGAAGGACTTCCCAGTGGTCTAAGGTATCTGGATGGCCAGGTGGAGAAGTTTAAGCTTCCTCCCTAGGATCTGCTGGGTACCAGGCATTCCTGGAGGGTCCTAATGAATAGAAAGCAGGAAATGGGCTCAAGTAGGTTGTAGACTGTGATGTCTGAAACCATGGAGCTGTCGTGTTTGTTGTGACCTGTGTCACCCCCAACATGCTAAGTGTGCAATGATTGTTCAAGTGAGCACCCTCTGTAGGTGGCTGTCTGCTCACATGTCCATAGAGGCACTTTATATGGTGACTATGAAGGATGCAGAGCAGGTTCCAGGCCCCCTGGCTGAAGGGCTGGCTCAGGAGCAGGCTGGAGAGCTGGAGAGTCCGGACTCTGCTGGACTCCCTCCTCCTGGTTTGGCCGGGAGGGGTTCTTCTGCTTTTAGAACCTTTATGGCTGAGGCTTGGCACTTGGGTGGTTCGCAGATGTTTCTCTTTTCTTATGCACTGGAGAAGGTTCCGGGTCCCCGTGTTCCACTCCCTCTTGCACACTTGCTTTTGGGTGTGCAGTAGACAAAGGGGTGGAGGTGTGATACATGCAGGCTGGGGCCTGGGACATGGAGGAAAGGCTGACGGTGACTGGACCTGAACAATCAGAACGCTCTTTTCAATTTCCTCTCCTCATTCACTCTAGCGTAATGAACCCCTTCCCTCGCTCTGCCCCCCAAGAAGCATGATAGAGGGGAGAGCGCCCCAGATGAGGAGAGAGGAGGTTTCAGGGCCAAGTGCAGGCCCTGTCAGAGACGCAGGGTCCCCTCCCCTCTCCCTGGGCCTCCAGATCCTCTTCTGGAAAATGGCTCTGGGAGCGGAGGAGGGCCTGGAGGTCTTGGCGCTTCTCGGCTGAGCTGAGCGTTGTGCCTGGGTTGCAGGTGCTGTCAGTGCCGCATCGCCGCCTGGTCTGCTGCAGCCGGCTCTTCGAGGTGACAGATGTGAACAAGCTGCAGAAGCAGGCCGCGCATCAGAGGGAGGTGTTCCTCTTCAACGACCTGCTGGTGGTGAGCCAGCGACCTGGGCTGGGCGGCGTGGGGTTAGGGTCGCAGCCGCCAGAGGCCCCGCCCACCTGGCCGGGAAGGGCGGGGTCGCCGCTGCCTGAGGTCCCGCCCGCCCGGCACAGGACCCCGCCGGGCCGCGGAGAGGCGGGCCAAGCTCTCTGGCCAAATGCCGGAAACACAGTGACTGAGTCACCGCTTTCGAGCACTTGCACATCATGAGTGTGAGGTAGCTCAGGCAGATGTGACAGTTCCTACTTTATAAGTCACGAAGCCGAGGCAGAGACATTAAAAGACCGATTCGTGGTTATGGTGGCAACTAGCTAGATCCCAGACTCTGCCTGGGGCTGGAGAACTTCATGTCCCAAGTCTGGGAGGCACGGTGGGCCTCGTGGAGCATGCGCCGCCCTGGGTCTGGGGAGACGCGCGCGCGTGCGTGTGTGTGTGTGTGTCTGTGTGTGTGTGTCTGTGTGTGTATGTGTCTGTCTCTCTCTCGCGCGCGCTGGGGTTTGAACCCAAGGGCATTCTACACTGAGCTACACTCCCAACTCTTATTTTTCATTTTAAAACAAGGTCTCACTAAATTGCTGAGGCTGGTCTCCAACCTGAAATCTCCTGTCTCAGCCTCTCAAGTAATGGGATTACAGGTGTGCACCACCATACCCGGCTACAGTATATATAATATTTAAATTATTTAATAATAATGTATATAATAATTTATATAAACATATATAAATTACTTAAATATATAAATTATTTATTATATAAACTGAATATATAAATTATGTTATATATTTAAATAAATAGCATTAATAACTTAATAATTTAATAAATCTTGTATTATAAGTAATATCACTAATATTAATATATTAAATAAAATTAATAATGAAATGCTTTAAATATTAATACTATAATTAATAAATATATCAATATCATTACTAATGTCAATATATTAACTAATATTAATATTGAAATGATTTAAATAGTAGCTAATAATAATTTAAATATTGTTACATATTTAAATTATTTAACTATATGTATAAATAATTTTTTGTGGTACTGGGGATTGAACCCAGGGGCATTCTACCTCTGAGCTACACCTCCAGCCCTATTTTATTTTTTATTTTGAAATAGGGTCACACTAAATTGTAGATGGCCTCACTAAATTGCTAAGGCTGGCCACAAGCATGCGATCCTCCTGTCTCAGCCTCCCAAGTGCTGGGATTACAAGCGTGTGCCACCACTCCTGGTTTCTTTTTTATTTTGAAACAGCATCTTGCTAAGTCACCAAGGCTATTCTTGAACCTGTGACCCTCCTGTCTCAGCCTCCCAAGTTCTGGGACTACAGGCGTGCACCATCACTCCTGGCTGTGAGCAGGTTTTGAACAAGATTTATCTTCCCCTACCACTGCCCCCTTCCCCTCTATCAGTGAGCGATATGGGCACCACCTCTAGAATAATCCCTACCTACCTATCCCCCTCTCACTACCTCTGCCGATTCATTCCAGCACCCCCACCAGCACTTGGCCTGACCGAGGTCAGCTGTCACACTGGCAACCCCACCGCTAATGTCCTTCCATAGCGCAGTGGCCCAGAGTGCCCGTCAGGCTCCTCCTGGGCTCCCGTGCAGTAAGGCTGTGCAGACTCCTCTGGGGATAGCGAGGGTGCAAGTCCTTGACCTCATCTCTCTGTACACTGTGGGGCCGCCCTAGAGCTCTGGCCCCGGAGCTGTCTCCCAGCCGCCAGGCAAAGGTTCTGGCTGCTCCTTCACTTTAAAAGCTCCTCTGGCCCTTGGCATGGCGGCCTCCCTCTCTTTATGCACCACCTACCTCCCCACAGAGGCCTCCTGCCCACTGAGCGAGGCAGCCTGCACAGCCACTCTCTGTTCCTTACGCTATTTAATTTTCTTCAAAACACCTGTTGTGGAATTACCTTATTTATCCCTTTATTCACTTTGTTTCTTGCTGTCATGTTTCATTGGTGGATGGATTGGTTCACACCTTGACTGTCTCCCTCCACCATTCATGAGCACCTTGAAGGCCCAGGGCGCTCTGTCTTGTTCTCCTTTATTCCCAGAGTGCAGCTCACAAGAAGTGCTGGGTGAAATATTTATATGTCGAGCAACTGGCTGACTGAGATTTCATTTTAGTAGGAGAAGGAAACAAAATAATTATGAAAACAAATGAGCCAGGCATGGTGGTGCACACCTGTAATACCAGTACTTGGGAGGCTGAAATAGGAGGATCAAAGGTTCAAAGCCAGCACATGAAGTAACTTAGAGAGATCCTGTTTCAAAATAAAAAGGACTGGGATTATAGCTCAATGGTAGAATGCCCCTGATTCAACCCCTAGTACAACAATCAACCAACCAATCAATCAATCAATAACAGATGATAGCAGATAGGGAAAAAGGTCCTATAAAGACAATAAAACAGGGTGCTAGGACCGAGTGAGGTTAAGGGAGAGGTTTTGGTTTGCTTTGGGTTTGTGTTTTTTTTTTTTAGATGGCATGATCCAGGCAGGCGTCTCTAAGAAGTGGCATTTAAGACCCACGTGATGAAAATAATTCAGCCACATAAGCAGCTCCGGGGAGTTGTGGAAAGGGAACGGCACGTGCAAAGGGCCTGAGTGGGACTGAGCTGGCCCTTTTCATGCTACAGAAAGGAGGAAAGTGAGGCTCCAGCATAAAGCCAGTGTAAGGCCAGATCTGGTAGGGCTTACAGGCCAGGGCAGGAGTGGCGACTAGCTTCTAAAGTGCAGAGGCAATAGGCACAGGCAGATTTTAAACAGTGAAAAGCACGTGTACATTCACACACATATATATATGTGCACATCCTCAAATGCATATGTGTGAGTTGTATTTAAGGGCATATGTGTGCATGTGTGTGTGTATCTATGTGTGTTGGCTTGTGTGTTCACAAGTGTCCCTGGGTGTTTGTACATGTGTGCATGCACGTGCACACTTACAGTGAATCAGTGAATGTTTCTGGTCAGTGAGTATTTCTGTCCCTCTCTTGGGCAGATTCTCAAACTGTGCCCAAAGAAGAAGAGCTCGTCCACATACACCTTCTGCAAGTCGGTTGGCCTGCTA
This sequence comes from Graphiurus murinus, assembly GCA_004027655.1. Classification (NCBI taxonomy): domain Eukaryota; kingdom Metazoa; phylum Chordata; class Mammalia; order Rodentia; family Gliridae; genus Graphiurus; species Graphiurus murinus. The sequence goes on along the minus strand of PVLC010002265.1, from coordinate 99,736 downwards.
GGCATGCAGTACCACCTCTTTGAGAACGAGTGTGAGTCTTGAAGATGAATGAGCGACCCTCAAGCAGGCAGAGGGGAGCTGGGGGAAGTGGAGGGAGAAGGGCTGGGTGGAGGGAGAAGGGGCTGCCAGTGTCCCAAAGACCCCACCCCTTCCCCACCTCGGGCTGGCTCCAGCCCCTGCCGCTGTGGCTCACAGTCTGTTGGGGGCCTGGGGCTGGTTCCAGATTACTCTCACGGCATCACTCTGGTGACCCCACTCTCTGGCTCCGAGAAGAAGCAGGTGCTGCACTTCTGCGCCCTGGGCTCTGATGAGATGCAAAAGTTCGTAGAGGATCTGAAGGAGTCCATCGCCGAGGTGACGGAGCTGGAGCAGATCCGGATAGAGTGTAAGGACACAGTGGCCTGGGGCCCTCTGAGGGGGCCAGCGGGGACCAGCTCCGAGTCCTAGGAGTAGCCCCCACTTCTGCCTTTCCCAGCCTCAACTGCTGGTCAAGGGCAGCTGGTCAAATGGGGCCCAGTGCAGATGTTTCTACACAAAGTGAGGCACAAGCTGGATTTGGTGGTGCACACCTGTAATCCCAGTACTTGGGAGGTGGAGACAGGAGGATTGCAGTTTTGAGGATAGCCTCAACAACATAGCAAGACTCCCGGCAACCTAGGGAGACCCTTTTTCAAAATAAAAGAAAAAGGACTGGGGATGTAGCTCCAAGGTACAATGCTCCTGGGTTCAATTCCCAGTACCATCACCAAAAATAAAATAAAAGTGAGGTACACTAGAGTGTGCACACATTTGGAGCCCAGGGCTTCACACATGCTAGACAAGCAGTCTGCACTGCACTACACCATGGTGGGGTTTGTGTTCATCAGCATTGCATCACTGGGACCAAAATACCTAACAAGAATAACTGAGAGAAGGAAAGGCTTATTTGGCTCATGGTTTCAGGGTTTAGTCGACGGTCGGCCAGCTCCAGGGCAGAACATCATGGCAGCAGGGCATGGTGGAGAGTTGCTCAGCTCACGGCAGCCAGGAAGCAGAGAGAGAGAGGGGAAGGGCAGGAACAAAATAAACCCCTCCAGGGCACATGCCCAGTGACCTGCTTCCTTTAGCTGGGTTCTGCCTCCCAGTAGTTCATTCAGTTATCAAATGGATTAATCCATTTGCAAGTGGATTAATTTACTGATGAGATCAGAGCCCTCATGATCCAATCATGGCCTAAAAGCCCCACTCTGAACCTCACTGCACTGGGTGGGGACCATGCTTTCCACACATGAGCTTTTTGGGAAACATTCCAGATCCAACCCATTAGAGGGTTTTTGAGCAGGGGGTCAATATGACAGGACAGTGCTTCTGAATCATCATTGTTGGAGCTGCTGGGTGCCAGACCGTTCATCTCCATCGTGCCTAGCCTCACAGTGATCTTCAAGATGCACTGTCCCCATATTCCAGATAAGGCTCAGAGAGGAAGTAGTGTGTCCAGGTCCTGCTTAGTAGACTTGGAGGGGCTGGCATTTGCGTTTAAGTCTGATTCCAAAGTTCTTTCTACTCTGAGACTGAGAGAAGAGCTTCTGTCTGTTATTCCTTGAGAAAACAATCAAAATCAGGGCAAAACAAATACCAGATACCGCCAGGTCACTGGGGGAAGGGCATTCCTTTCTGCAGTGTTGGCTCACTTGGGTCCTGTGTGGTCACAAACAGACTTTTTCAGCACTGAACTGGATGCCCAGCAAGGCACCAAGACTGTTGTTCTAGAACATTCTCAAGGATGTGCCTTGAAATGCTTTCACTTCTCTCATAATCAAAACATCACAGATGACGCCATTCTCCCCTAGGGAAGCATTGCACCTCACTGCACCGGCCCCGGGCAGCCCATAAACCCCTTCCCAAAGTAACAAAGAGCAAGTATTGTTAGAACCCGCTATGTCAAGAGGGGGACACCCAGTCGGGTGTAGTGGTGCATGTCTGTAATTTAAGCAACTCAGAAGGTTGAAGCAGGAGGATCGAAGTTTGAGGCCAGCCTGGGCGACTTAGCAAGAACTTGTCTCAGAATAAAATAAAAAGGGGCTGGGGATGTAGCTCAGTGGTAGACCATCCCTGAGTTCAATCCCCAGTACTTTGAAAGAAAGGAGGAAGAGAGGGAGGGAGGGAGAGAGGGAGGGAGGCAGGAAAGACAGAAAGTGAACAAGAAAATGGGAGCCAGTGGCTGCTGGCCAAACCTATGATTTAATTCTCAAAGCCACTTTCCACGAATGCATATTATTCTTTTATTCTCCTCATCTTACAAATAAGGAAACTGGGGCTAACAGAGCTTAAGGAAGTTCAAGTTCTCAGCATCAGTCACAGCAAGCGCTGCACCCAGTTCTCAGTTCTGTGGACTCTGCATATACTTATGATGCTAATTTCTCCAAAGCCCAGAGGGCCCCTCTGGGGCCAGTAAATGACTCTTGGTTCACTAAAAATCTGTTATATTGATGGATGGTGTGATTCAGACAACCGGGACAGATTGTTCTGGTTTAGGGGCTCGGAGTTCAGTGTCCCTGGTTTTAGACAACCAAAGAGACAGAAAAATGGAACCCAGGAGAGTAGCTCAAGTTACATCCCCTGGAACAGACATGCTGGAGGAGTGATTTAACAGTGACTGTTGAGTCTCCAAGTCCGCCATTGGCAGAACCAGAAGGAACAGGTTTCCAGTCCAGGGAGAAGCATTAAAATGGAGTACTATGACAGATGTCCTGGTTGCACGGGCTGTGCAAGCCTGATAGATCCCTGCGTGGGCGGAATCTCCTGCTAGGGCAGGCTCAGTTCTGCCGGGCATGCATGGATTGACTAGATGTCACCAGTGTTGTCTCCCCTGCAGCAAGGAACAGAGAGGTTAGGTAACTTGCCCAAAGTCCCACAGCTAGGAAGCATCAGAGCCAGGATTCCAGCCTGGGCATTTGGCCTCCTTTGTGCCAGCCTCTTCCACTGCCCCTTTGCTATTTGAGCAGATTTCACCAACTCCACATACATCTGATGAAACCATGGATGTTAACTGTTGTGCCCGCCCCTGAGGTCCCTACCTTGTCCTCCTCTTCCTCCTCTCCGCATGTTTCCTCACTCACCTCTGCGGGGTGGAAGTTAGGGTTCCTCTCTGTTCACAGCCTCTCCCTTCCTCAGGGGAGCTGGAGAAGCAGCAAGGAACAAAGACGCTCTCCTTCAAGTCCGGGGAAGCCCAGGTGGACCCGCAGTCAAAGCAAGGATGGCCCACAGGTGAGCCCCGGCTCTGCCCCTGCCTGACCTGCGGGGACCACTTGATACCCCCAACCCCTCCGGGCCTGGCTCCTGGGGTTTTAGGGCAGGGGGTCTGCCCTTTCTCTGGACACTTCTTTCCACTGAGGAGCTCCAGGCTTGCTGTCTTCAATCTCAGGGGCTTCCATAGTGAGAAATGAGGAGGAAGGAAAGAGCTGTGTCCGCATAGGTCCTGGAGGTTTCACCGGTCCAGGTGAAAGGTCACAGTTGCCCTGTGGGAACCAGGCCAAGGTGCTGCCCTCCTGGCTACTGGCCAGAGGAGCAAGGTCAGAAAGAAGGGTGGCCAGGGGGTCTGGAAGTCTTGCTGTATCCCAGGCAGAGCCCTGCTCTTTCTCTAACGAGCCCCAAGCCCAGGCGTGCCTACCCTCAGTCCAGATGAGCCTCAGACTCAATTTCTCCAAATTGATTTGTTCCCTCTAATAAGCTTCAGATATGGTCTCTCTGGTCCACTCCTGCCATCCCTTCTGCCGGACCTTACCCCCTCCTGCAGGCATCATAGAAATGGTCACCACCTCCCCTCCACCAGCCCCAAACAAAAAGGAACGAGAAAGAGAAGTGGCAGGCGACTTAAACCCCATCCAGCAAAGCCCAGCAGCCATCCGCAACTGTTCACTCAGCTCAGTCATTTCGTTTCACACACAACAGACACTGGCTGAGTGCTCTGTGATGAACACGGGAAGCCAGGATCGTAGCAAGATGTCAGCTGAGACGCCCAGTGGCTTCCAAGCATCCCAACCCCTCCGCAACTGGCCCTGATGACAAACAGCAGCATAGGGGCTGGTTGCACCAGCTGGGACACCTTCCAAGCAAGACACAGGCTCTCTTGCTGCACCTGTGTCAGGGTCCAACCTGCCCTGCGTCACACATCCATAAATCTCCACTGCACCTGATTTCAGGCGGCCCCTTTGGGCTGTGATTTATCCCCTCTCTCCCCACACTGTGCGTCTCGGCCAGCCTGTCTTGGGAGCTGCAATCACGGGCCAGCCAGGGATGTGGGTCCCTAGGGACTTGGCCATCAGTTGCCTCTTCAGTGAGGCATTTTTCATCTCCAAAGGACCATCCAGCTCCATCTCGAGCTTAGGAAGACAGAGGGCAGAGCTGGCCAGGGAACCAGCACCCTCCAGGGATTGAGAAATCAGAGGGGCTCCTGCCAGGAGCAACTTAGCCAGAAAGCATTATCCAGCTGTCCCCGGGGTGTCCAAGGGGGTCTCTGCTGCTGTGCCAAGCCTTAGTAGCGAAGACAGGCCATTATCTGCTCTGATGCATGCCAGGTACTGTTGGTACTGCGCAGGCCTCTACCCTCCAGATCTTTGCCACTCGGCTAAGTCGCAGAACAGGAGTAGAGTCAGACCCTCCCTCAGGGGACCTGTGGCTGAAAGAGGCAGATTACCATGGTGCCCACAAAACCAGAACTCCCTCATAAGCCATCTTTCCCAGTCCACTCAAAAATGCCAGCATCAGAAAAAAATGTCAGAGATCTGCTGGCCTCTGGAGGCCCAGAGAGGTACAGCATCTTGCCCAAGATCACACAGCTACTGAGTGGCAGATCTGGGCTCCCACCTTCCAGTCAGCTGCTCTGGGCTGTGTCCCAGTGGGGCGAGTACAGCACCCCAGTCCCGCCGCCTGCACCAGCTAACAGCAGAGATGCCGGAGGGAAGGAGGGAGGGCCAGGGTTCCCTCCAGGACTGGTGGAGAATGAGCCCTGTGCTGTTTGCATTCAAAGCCAAAAGGGAAGCGGCACTGGGGGAGAAGCCGGCGGAGAGCTCCGGGGAGGTAAGTGGAGGCCTGGTTGTGTCCAGGTGAGTGGTTCTGAACCCCGCTTGTCCTTCTTCTCACCGTCTCTGTTGTTTCTCTTCTCAGGTATTAATCAATGCCTCCCCAGCCCGACTCACCATTTTACCAATTTCAAGAGATACAATTAAAAGTTACTGCTAGCATGGGTATCACCACTCTCCCAGCGGCTAGTTAAGCCCCAGGCACCTTCTCCCCACGCCCCAGCCCGCCCTGGCCAGTGTCCCCCAGGGCCATGCTCCCAGACTAGCCCCGTGGAGACGAAGCCCCCCACGCCCCCATGGCCTCCCTCCTGCGCTCCCCACATCCACTCCCCCAGCAAACAGCTCAGTGCTCCCCAATATTTACTCTATCAGAGAACTCTGTGTACCCTTCCTGAGCCCTCCCATCCCCCATAGGAGGGAGCCCAGGCTCCCTCTGGGCAGCCAACATGGAGTCCCAGGTGATCACTTTGGGGGCAGACCCGCCCAGTCAGATTGGGAGTGGGGCCGCAGGGAGGTGGAGCTCTCCCCCCAACAGCTGGTCCCCTGGAAAGCTGGCCCTGGGGGTCGGGGGTACAGGAAGAGGCGAAGCCGGGTAGGGCTGTGCCTGTCCTGGGGGTTTTCCTGGGAGAGAGCTGATCACTGTGAAGACCATCCGTGTTGGAGAGGGAGGATGCCCCACCCCGAGCCACACTGGAAGGGACCAGGGAAGTAGCAGCCAGCTCCGAGGTGTCTCCCCTGTGGAGGGCATGCAGTTGCCCCCCTGCAAGTCCTGCTGGCCCCCAGCCCCCCATGCTGGACCCCTTTGCACCCCAGTGAGACCCACCCCACTCCATTGCTGCCCAGGGACCACTAGCTGCTCAGAGAAGATCCTTTCCCAATCCCACCTCAAGCTGGAGGGTCCCGGCTAGGTGTGTGAGGGAGGGCCCCCATCCCATGGCCCCACCCCCCACACACGCGTGTGTCTGGAGGAGGCACCTTCACTCGGAGGAGCTTCCTGCCCCAGCAGCTGAGCGGCCCCCAGGGTGGGTATTCCATCCCCCACCCTCCTCTCCCCATCTTCCCCGCAGCTGCACATTCTCAGCCTTGCAGATACACACGCCCAGTTACGGGCCCCCTGGCCCTGCCCGTGCCTTAGCCACAGCTGCTGGGGGAGGACCAACCGCTATCCTCTCCTGCCTCCCACCTGCCCCCCGGGGGCCATGTGACTATCTGCAAGGCTGCCCCGGCTAGCTCCAGGGCCCTGCCAGCCCCTGCTCCCGCGCACAGGGCAGCCCCACGGCTCTCAGCTGGGCCGGAGCTCTCTGGTCCTCTCCCCTCTCCTCCGGCATTGCCTGGCCCCGCCCCTCCGGCAGGCGCTTCTCCATCTTCTCTGCTACTCATGTGCCATCCTCTCTCTCTCTCTCTCTCTCTCTCTCTCTCTCTCTCTCTCTCTCTGTCTCTCTTTCCTCTCTTCTTTCTTTCTTTCATGAGCAGGAAAGTGAGAAGGGGGTTAGAATGAGAGGGCATTTGGCTCTCACTTCCTGCTTTTCACTTACCAATCCAGGCTGGGGCAGGGCTGTGGGTAAGGACAGCGGAGGGGAACCAGGATGCAGGGGTGCAAGTGGGCGCAGGCCATGAGCTGGGGGCAGCCAGGGAGGAGGAGAAAGAAGAGTCTAGGTATGAGCTGGGCGGCCAGGCATTTGCCCCGGGAGGGGACCCCCCGGGGCAAATGAAAAGGGAGGCGGATGGAGCCTGAGCCTGGCCTGGCTGTCTCAGGCCACTGTTCTCCTGGAGAATCGTTCAGAACAGAGGTTGGTGGGGAAAGACTCCCATGCCCTCTGACAGAGGCCTTCTGCCAGAGGAGGACCACAGACTGCTCCTCCACCTGCCCTGTGTCTTGGCAGGATGGTGAGGGGATCCGGGCATCTTGGTTTAGGGGGGATCTCAGCCTGGAAAATGCTGCTGAGTTGGAGGTTGAGCTTGAAGAATGAAGCCCGCATCATGCCAACCATGGCAATGAGGGCTGGAGGATTCTGAGGGGCAGACCAAGAGCTGGGGAGTCCAGACAAGGAGGCAGCCCAGGAGGAGTCCGTGGATCCACAAGGAGGGGGTCCCTGAAAGCACACCTTTAGCAATAAATGGGGTTAGGCAATCCTGGCTTATGGCTGTGAGATAGTTTGGGGCTGGGCCATCCCGGTCTAGGCCTGGGATAAAGTCCCCTCCACTGCAGCATCAGTGCCCCCTCTGCCCTGAGCAGCCGGCCCTCAGAGGGAGTGCCCAGGGACAGACGACAACCCAATAGGAAGTATCCTTGGAAAGGGAGAGATTGCCAATCCCTCCCCTCAGAAGACCCAGGTGTTAGGAGGGGATCGTGATATATCATATCTACAGGTTGGGGAGCTGTAAGTGGGGGGGTGGGTAACAGGGTGAAGAATTAAGTCCTTCTCCGTCAAGAATCCTCTAGCCTCCCTTCCACCTATTTCTTCCACCTCGCCCTGGCAGCAAGGGGAGGCCAGGAGAGTTTGCACCCACCTCCCCCGGGGTCTGCAGGAGTGGCCACTTACTCCTGTCCCACCCTAGGGATAAAGACTAGCGCCCCTCTTGCTCTCCCTTCCTGCAGCAGGACATTTTAACCAGGATCCGCTCTGCCCTGGCTGTCTGGGCTGCTCTTAAATGCAGGGTCAGGGCCTGGGGGAGCCAGGGAGGACGGGGTAGGTCCAGAACATCCTTGAGGGGTCCCTGGTGTTCTGGAGTTTGGTCCCCTTTCTGACGTCAACAGTGATGATTAGACTCCCTCTAACGAAGCTGGAGGGAGGAGAGGGCTGGAAAGAACCCCCAAAGCTCAGCTCCGTGGCTAGTCGTCTTTTCTCTTAGCAAACCCCTCGGCGGGCAGGAGGGAGCCGAGGCTTATCCCCCTCTTCGGGCTCAGTTGGTGGAAAAGGAGGCGGGAGGGAGTTTGCTCATGGCCCAGAGCCACCCAGCAGGTCTGTGAAATCAGACCGCAGATCTCTGCGGAATCCGTCTCACAGATGAGGAGAGCCAGGCACCGAGAGCTGCGGCTGTCCATGCTCAGTGGCCGGCCTCCGGGCTCCGGCTGCAGAAGAGCCAGGGTCAGAGCCAGCTTTCCTTTGGGTGGAGAGAGAGGGTCAGAGAAAGTGCTGAGAGCGCCTGCCGGGCTGCAGGATACGGGGAAGGGTGGGAGGCTCAGGGAGGCTCAGGGTAGCCAGCCCTGGCAGCTGGGAATTAGTCTCGTAACATTTCATGCTTCTTTGGCTGTTTCTAAACTAGGTGTCAATTCACAACAGGCTTCAAACGTCTCAGCACAACCCCGGGCTGGGGGCCGAGAGGGGAGCACCGGGGCTGCCAGACCCGCAGCCTAGCCCCTTGAGAGAGCAGCCCCCACCGCTGCCACCGCCGCCGCCCACGCCCCCGGGCACCCTGGTGCAGTGCCAGCAAATCGTCAAGGTCATTGTCCTGGACAAGCCCTGCTTGGCCCGCATGGAGCCCCTGTTGAGCCAGGCTCTCTCCTGCTACACGTCATCCTCCTCTGATTCCTGCGGCTCCACACCTCTGCGCGGCCCGGGGTCCCCTGTCAAGGTCATCCACCAGCCTCCCCTGCCCCCCCCCCCCCCCCCCCCCCAACCCCCCCCCCCC